>JAKSZP010000086.1:0-221467 GCA_022478985.1 Massospora cicadina | reverse complement strand
GTGTAAGGCAACATTGAGTATAATCCCAATGACAAGCCAGATTGAGCCCACCCCAGGCCCTGAGGGTCTTGCTGCAGGGGGTGGGAGCACATAAATAGTTTCAATGAGTTCATCGGCATATGGGGTTGTTTCAGCTGGCAAGACAAGGAGACGGATTCTCACTTGCAGATGGTGGATGTAAGGCCACAAAATCCTCTATACTGTTGTCATAAGTTCATGATAGCAGAGTTAAAGTTCCAGAAGTATTTGACTCGCTGAATCCAATTGATGATGGAGGGGGCCATAGTGACCATGAGTACTGGTAGAGCCCATCCAGTATATGGACTGATGGGCCACCAGGGAAAAGCCATTGGAAATGCGGCCAGAATAAAATCAACACAATAAAAATTGATTGGTTTTTTGGCAAAATTTTTATTGTAAAGGAAAAGGAAGAAAATCAACCAACAATTTTCTCAGTGAAATGCAACTGATTAAATAGTGGTTGATTGGGGTAGTAACAAGCTGGGATTGGGACCCTCAATTTCGACCTAACTGGCGAATTATTTGGGAATGGGCAGATTAGTTCACTGGGAACTGACATCAAAAAATTTGGCGGTGGGCCAAGTCACTGTTGGTTTGACCTCAAACATCTGAACTGATGCTCAGCTACATTTCTGATGGTTGGCATGACTGCGTTTGGCCCAACAGGCAGCGGAATCCCCCAAGGCCACCCCACATAGGGGCGGGCCCATTTGGTTGGGAACGGGTTTGGGACGCCCAACTTGCCCATGCTCAGTCGCTGGACCATTTTTTCAGTCAGTGGTGTTGCATCAGGCGCAATGCCCAAATTGCTAACAGGGGGCTTTGAACCCTCGTCAATGGTGTCCAATGCTGTTGCCTGCCCATCAAGGATGATCCCTGACAATTTTGGGAGGGGGGTGATTTTTTTGATCATCGTATTAACCAAATTGAAACTGTCAGGCAATCTGACTGATAGATTGGTCTTCATACCTTTTTGACCATTTGAAATCTGAACATCGGGCTGATTGCCACTCAAATTAGTTCTGATTGATTTCATTTTGACAATCTCAGTGCAGATTTTTCTGATTCCCTGTAACAGTTCTGCTGAGGTGAAGTGGGTATTAGAGGCGGAATCTGAAGTGGAAGAGCTGTTACCCAGCGCTTGTCTACCATGTGAGCGAGATCGCCCTGAGTAATGAGGGGTATAGCCATCCTCTTTGGTGCCTTCTTGCTTGGGAATGGAAAAATGGCCTGATCAACGCCCAGAGGACGTTCCCCAGGACTTACAGCTGTCTAATTTGATTTTAATGGGAACTTCCATGGTTTTTTAAGTGATTTAAGTTTGCAGTAGAAGGAGCTTCAGATCATCATAAAGCCAAATTATTAATATCACCTTGGATGTTGGAAGCGCTGACCAAGTTACTTTCTATCTTCCCACCAGTTCCACTAACTATCAAAAAGTGAAAGATACTGTGTTGTGGTTATTTGGAGGAAATATGAAAATGGCACAGCATAAGGCCAAGTTCTTAACCATTGGGTTTTAACATAATGAGACCCTCACCGCATTTTCTGATTGCTTTATGGTGGAAGCCCATGTGTTAATTGGGGCAGGAACCTTAACCAAATCAGATGTATGCATAGCGTTGACCTCTGCTGTGAAACTATACCGTGAGCTTTTCAATACCATGGCTCTATATAAGAAGTTGGTATACCTTTGCTTAACCTTGTTCAAATCTTGCACCAGTTATCCGCTACCTTCCCTCCGCCCAAAATGGAGTGGAACTATATCCTCTCCACTGCTGGACCTTCTTATTTGGGGAAGTTATCTCTTCCAGTTCAGAATCCGTTTAGTAACCCCCAACCTTATTAACACTACACACCTCATCTCATTCTGATTTGCCGCCAGCAGTTCAACTATTGGGAAGGGTCTGTTTACACTGCTCGACCCCAGCCTAACTTTTGGGGTGGCCCATTTCACAACAATCATGGACGCAGATCTTACAGGATCAATTGTTTCTCATGCAGTCGCTCTGGGCACTTGGCCAGAAGTTGTCTTCATCGTCAGGTTCATTCCCTACCACAGGAACAGTACAATCAGGGAAAAGTCAGAGCGGAGTAGAAATGGGACTCTCTACTTCTGCTATCCTAACTCAAAACGTCCCACCTGAACCTATCCAAGTACATCCAGTGGAAGTTCCTCTCTATGACGATGCCTTTCTATATCAGCAGCCGGTTGGGGGGTTAATATGCTGACATGAGCGCAATTTATGGACACAGTAGAAGCAGACCCCAGGAGCAACCAAAGCCTTATGCCTGTCAAATGTTTAATCAACTTTCTACTGATGAACCAGATCCATATGCTGATGCTCTTCTCTTAAAAGGGGTGAACATGGCCCTCCCTGTGAACGCTATTGTTAAAGAATAACCTAAAAATGGTAGGGTATTATGAGCTTACTATAAAAAGAGATGCGTTAAATGTCCATGTTTTAAACAATCAGAATGCATCTTATTCTGAGTGTACTTACTGTGACACTGTTGTAGCAAAAACCTGAGTTTCTGCAATAATCTATAGGTGCCCCAGTCAGCATAGTGTCCACAATGTTGGTGGCAAAGCTGGCATTAAAGCCTGACGTGGAGCATCATATGGTGTATGGGACTGCAGGAGCAGAAAGCACGGTCTCTGAAGGAGCATACAACGCACTACCTTTGCAATTCGGGTCACTTGTCATTGTAGCCCCAGCCATAGTGCTACCAAACAATAACTATGACCTTTTAATCATAACTTCTTTTATGCGCCACTTTGGGGTTGTTGATATGACCGCAGATACATTTGAAATTCTGGGGCAGTGGATCCCAAGCTACTTCACTTCCAGTGGAACGCCAAAAGATTTGGTACACATGAGCCACATTAATCTTGCATATGGTGATGGGGTGGTTTTAATTCACTATCATTGACTTAAGTGCAAGACATGGGCCCTTCCCAATAAAATTAATGAATATCAAGGGCTATCACTTAGAGCTGCAGGCCCTATATCTATTCCCTCTGGACACCAAGTAATCATAAACACTGAGTTAGAGGTGGAAGTGCCTGCTGGGCTTTATGGGGAGATCATTGGGCCTTATCAGCAATCACAGCTCGAGACCCACGTGGCCCCAGGCATTATACTTCTGGGACATGGGGAGATCAAGGTCTTGGTAGCATATCTTCAGAATAAACCAATGCAAATCCGCTTCACCAAATAGTGGCATACTTACATTTCATCCCAGTTGAAGAGGTCCTTCAGGTTCATGAGTTCAGTTCATTGGATGAATTTGTCCTGCCCGTTTAAACACATCCTGGCGTAATGGCAGTTGTACCGCATGAAAGTTTAATGGGGCTAATGGAAGAACAAAGAGATCAAGCGGAATCCTTATTTCAAAAATATAAAGAGATCTTTGCTGTTGATGATCATGATTTAGGGTGTTCTCGAGGTTGTTCATTGGCTGGATACTGAGGATCATCCCCCCATCAGGTCTCAGCCAATCCGCCGATCAAGGGAAGCTGAAGAAGTTGTCACTGCAGATATTGACAAGCTGCTAGTGCAGGGAATGCTCAAACCATCTAATAGTCCATGGGCTTTGCCTGTCTTAATTGTTAAAAAGAAGGATGGTACTAACCGCGTAGTAATCAACTACCAAAAGCTCAATAGTATCACCAAAAAAGACTCATACCCTCTTCTGTGGATTGATGATGCGCTGGATTGGTTAGGTGGAGCTCGCTATTTATTAGCAATGGATTTGATATCTGGTTATTGGCAAATTGAGTTGCCACAGCATAACAAGAAAAATGCGCCATAAGCACATCCAAAGGGCTTTTCCAACCAAATTGTATGGCGCAAGGGCTATGTAATGCCCTGGCTACGTTCCAATGAGTAATGGACAGCATTCTGGGCGATCTGAAGCTGTCATGTATTCTTGTGTACCTCGACAATATTATTATCTTCTCTTGCACATCCACTAAGAACCTTACCCATCTGGAAGAGGTATTTCGCTGAATGGCTGAGGCTAATATCAAGATCAAGCCCTGGAAATGTCACTTCTTCAAGGATCAGTTAGAGTACCTCGGTTTTTTGGGGGATGCGACTAGGCTGAGACCCCAACCATCCAAGGTAGAAGCTATTCAGAAGATGACTAAGCCATCTAGTAAGTGGGACATTCAGGTGTTTATTGGAGATGGTGGTTTATTACCAACGCTTCATACCAAATCCCAGTTGTGTTGGAGGTCCACTGTTTGAGCTGCTAAAGAAGGATGCCATGTTTGTATGAATGGAACAGCGCCAATGCACCTTCGATATACTTTGAATGGCACTAATTAGTGCACCTGTGTTACACTACTCAACTTTTTATGAATTTATTGTACAGATGGATGCATCTCTTTCCACTGTGGGGGCAGTTTTGTCACAAAAAGATGATTAAGGGGAGGAGCACCCAGTGGCTTACTGAAGCTGAAGCCTAAATAGCCATGAACATAATTATACTGTGACTGAGCAAGAGTGCTTAGCAATGATCTACGCATATAAGCAATTCAGAGTCTATCTGCATGGGGTAAAGTTTAAAGTTGTAACAGACCACGCGTCATTACGCTGGTTGCAGAACCTCAAAGAACCTGAAGGCCGTTTGGCTTGATGGGCTCTTAAGCTGCAGGCTTATGACTTCGAGATCCTTCATTGGCCAGGAGTAAAGCATCATAATGCTGACTGTTTATCTCGATTGCCAACTGTTGCAGTGACGGTAGACCTCAGCGACATGATGTACAATAAGATGCTCAGCAGAAAATATGATGAAGAACCACCCCAATTGATCAAAGTATTTAATGAGATGTGAACGAATACCTTCTAATGGAATGGGGAACTGTACAAGCAAATCGGCGATTCTATGGTAAATTTTCTGTGACCCTCAGCATGACTGGGAATCATTATAAGCGCCCATAAGGCAGTCAGACATGGTGAGGTGCATAAGACCATGAATTTGTTGCGCCCCCAGTACTATTGGGAAAGTATGGGCTTTGATGTGCTTGAAACTATTTCCTGATGCCATCAGTGCCAAGTGAAGAAGCCATTCTGCAGTAAGACTTCATAATGGGTATTGAAACCACATTTTTCTTGGCACACGGTTTCCCTTAATGTCATTGGTCCCTTGCCAACAGGAGCCAACTGGTGTAAGTACATTCTTGTGGCTATCAACCACTTGACCTGGTTTTGAAGTGAGAAAGATATGAGACTTGGGGTGGTTACTGTGGCCAGGTTCGTGATGGAATACATTATTAGTGACACGGCTGCCCTCAGTTTATTATCACAGATAATGGAACCAACTTCACCTCGCACATCCTCCCCAAACTGGATGAGCTTATGGGAATCCGCGGTGTTCTGATGACTCCATGCCACCCCAAATCCAATGGAATGGTCAAACGGGTGAATGGGACTCTGGTGAATATACTACAAAAATTAGTAATGGATTTACCTTTTGATTGGAGCTCTCTCCTTTCCACTGCCATGTTCGCCTATAACATTAGTTACAATTCTTCCACGGGGAAAAGTCCCTTCCAACTACTATACGGCCAACATATGCTCTTCCAGCGTTACTTTATTCGTGTGTAGAAGACACCAGGGAATGAAACCCCACCACTATTTGAATAACATGGCAAACACTCTGATCAAATTGCAAACTGAAGCATATTCCTTCATCTTAGCCAAGAAGATCAGGAATCAGGCCGCTGATCAGGTATGTCAAAGTGGGTTAACGCAGTTCAAGGAAGGCAACATAATTCTCTTTCACGACCAACATGGGTTTGGGAGGAAACACAAGATGACCAGTTTTTGGATTGGTCCATTTGAAGCCATAGAGAAAAATGGGGTCAATGCATATACTATCAAGGACCCCGCTAGCGGTCAGATCATCAACTGAGTACATGTGAAGTTCCTCCAGGTGTATAGGCAATAGGAGTTATTGTCCAGTCATAGGGGGGGTAATGTTGCAAGTTCTGATATGACTGGACATTAAGCCCTAAGTCGTGATGGCGGAATGGATAGGATCTGCCAAGTTTAATATGAGTAATGAATATTCAAGTGCCTCTAGGTGAGGCGATATTGGGTTGTTGGGAAATCTCCTTGAATTAAGCAATTGTGAAATTGATAAATGAAGAATTGATGGAACTAATGAAATATGGTGAATCAGATTACTAAGCCATGAAAGTGGTAGCAACCAAAGTTGCTACAATATAGACAAGATGAGATGATCAAGAGGGTTGGTTGTTAATAATTTAGAGAAAGTGGAACAGCGAGGATCCGCTATATTATTATATTAAATAAATAGTATGGCGAAAGTAAGTGCTCCATATTTAATATATAGTTTATTCTGTTGTTTTTAAGGACAACGATCATCATATCGTTGGTCCTGTTGCTCAGTAGGCTGAACCCTGTGCAAAAAAACCCTTACAGCGTATCTTAACGATTCTGTTGATTTTATAACAGGAGCATTAGTGCGCAATACCAACACAGTCATAGTCATCACCTACCAAAAGTTCCTGTACCAGAATGAACTTGGGGAGGCAGTGGTAGAGGGTCCATATTCTACCACTGGGGTATCCTCCCCGGCTAAAGATAGATGAAATTATTGTGAAAACTCTTCTTGTGATACCAATATATTAAAGCCACCATTTAAACCCACATACCAAGATAGACTGAAAAATTTGAACTGGCTCCAAATGGTATTAGTCAAAATTTAAATTTAACTTATAATCAACCCCTGCCTTCCCTAAGATAGGATCAAAGTGGCAATTAATTGTCTATCTATATACTAAAATAAACCATCAATTAACCATTTATCTATAGAATGAATGATATATCCTTATAGACCAATCTCACTATAAATAAATAGATCTCTAATGAGATCTCCATCAGCCTGCAGCTATATCAATTTTTACCAATTAAATTTCAGTAAAACTTTAAATATATGTAGGGCTTCCTTTTATGAGCTCTATAGTGCTACACCCAAGAAGCTCAACAGTTGATACTTGAGGTCGACTAAGCTGCACAACAAGTATATTTTTTATTTAGAAGGGTACCAAGTCACCGCTTGTCACAAATCTATATGTCTGGATGACAAGCCACAATTATGACCATTGAATCGTTGTAGGAATTCTGCCAAAGATTCAATGGACAGAATCTGCCGAGGATGTTTCAGAGCTACAAGTATTAAATTGCCTTAGGATGAGGTGATATTGAGTTATAATGGGTCATTATAAGATTGCCTTCAAAATAGGGTGATAAGGCGATGTTGAAATTCAACAAAAGATAATTTGGATTGCCTTAATTCAGGGCAATAAAGAATTGAAGAACAACAAGCTGAAGCCAATGAGAATACGGCGTAATGAAAAAAACCAAGTGGAAGAGTCAGTACTGAATGAGGTTTCTGGTATATCAGCGAGATGAGAGGATTGACAGAAGGAGGTTTAGAAGGAAGAAAGAAGGAAGTAGGATGGAGCGGACTAGAAGAGTTCCGCTGAGATTATTATATTAAAATAAAGAAGTATTTTGGGGAAATTGCTCCTTTTCATAAAAATTGTTTATTTACAAGAGTTCTGAGGAACCAATGATATTCAAATCATTCATTCAAGTTGTTCAATGGCGTAACCTTGTGCAAAAAACCTTCAGCGGATATATAGGGTATCTCCAAAATTACAACAGTGGTGCTCACTACAGGTGGTCATTGATCATTTATAAGATAAATAAAAACTCAGTCACCTGCTATGTCGCATCCAGGTTGCTTTGATAAGGAATCTGCACGACACTCTGGGCCTGTTGCATATGAGAAGTTGAAACTTTCATTGGATACTATGCTCAAAAGACAAGATGAGCTGCCCAGGAGGTTTGCAGTGATAAGCTGCTGCCATTTGATCGCAAAGAAAATATTCATGGTTTCTTTTGATAATTTGAGTTTGTGACTTAAGGAACCTCAGACTGGCAGAGGGCAAAACTGTTGATCTCCACCTTGGATGTCAGGAGTGCTGATCAAGTCGTTTTTTACCTTCCAAATAGCTCCTTTACATACCAATAAGTCAAGGAGACAGTGCTGCAGTTGTTCACCGGAACTGTAAAGATGTTGCAGTGGAAAGCCAAGTTCTTGACCATTGGGTTTCAGCAAAATGAGACCCTCACCACATTCGCTGAGCGATTTATGGCGGAAGCTCATGTGCTGATTGGGGCAGGGATTTTATCTGAAGTCAATGTGTGCATTGCAATTTCCTCTGTGGTGAAGCCATACCCTGAGCTTTACAATGTCATGGACCCATTGTTGGAGGATGATGTATCTCTTCTTAAACTTGTTCAGTTTGTACGTTGCATAGCTGTAACTTTGCCTCCACCCAATATTGAACAGAATTACACTGTCGCCGTTGCCAACCCTATTCATGTGGTGGAATCAACTGATCGGTGCAGGTTCCACCAGGTTGCTCACTGCAGTCCAACATCTGTTCCATAACTGCCAATTGACAACTGGTCAACTACTGCTTTGGCCCTAGATATGCTTATTGGCAGCAGGCATTCTACTTATGTGGGTCTGGTTACACTGATTATCTTAAGAACAAATTTTATGAGAAGGGCCAACTTATATTAAGCACAGATGTAGGCCCTATGAGGTAAGTTGTTTTAATTGCGGCCACCCTGGGCACATGGGACGATGGTGCCCCAATCGACATATCACTTACATACAACAAATTCAATGTTATCAGGGAAAAGTCAGAGCGGAGTAGAGACGGGACTCTCTACTTACGCTATCTCAAATTCATATATCCCCCTGAATCTACTGTATTAATTGCAGCAGAAGCCTCCCAGTATGACGATACATTCCTTTACCAACAGCTGGTTGGGGGAGTAAATGTTCTTACTCAAGCACAAGCCAAAGAAACAGCGGAAAAAAGGTTTCTGGAGCAACTGAAGCCTTTTGCTTGTCAGATGTTTGACCAAATTCCGTCAGACAAGCTAGAACCGTTTGTAGATATGTTGTCTCTAAGAGGAGTAGAGGTCGCTCTTCCAGTGGACGCTATTATAACAGGGTACCCCAAAGTTGGTGCAGGTTTTATAAGTTTCCTGGGAAAACGTAAACTGCTGAATGTACACGTAGTAAATAGCTGACATTCATCTACTCAGAATGCACTTACTGTGACATTGTGGTAGCCAAAATCCAAGTATGAGCTATATTTGATACAGGCGCTCCTGTTAACAATGTCTCCACTAAGTTGATGGCGAAGTTGTCTTTAAAACCTGACATAGACCACCAGATGGTGTATGGGACCGCTGGAGCAGAAAACACGGCCTCAGAGGGAGCGTATATCACGCTTCCCTTGCAGTTTGGATCTGTTGTTGTTGTGGCTCCGGTGATATTATTACCAAATAGCAACTATGATCTGTTGATTGGGACTGCCTTTATGCAACACTATGGGGCTGTCGTTGAAAGGATGAAAGAGACCCTCGCCATTTTGGGACAGCAGATCCTAATTTATTTTACCTCCAGCGGAGTTTCAAAGGGCTTGATGCATATGGGACAAATCAACCTTGCCTACAGCAATGGGGTTATTCCAGTATGCTATCATCGATTAAAAAGGAAACTTGGGCCCTTCCCCATCAGATATACAAAAATCAAGGGCTACCGCTCAGAGCAGCTGGAACTATATCCATTCCCTCTGACATCAAGTAATAGTAGACACTGAGTTAGAGGTGGAAGTGCCAGCTGGGCTCTATGGGGAGATCATTGGGCCTTATCAGCAATTGTGGCTTGAGCCCCATGTGGCTCCAGGCATCATACTTCCAGGCCATGGGGAAATCAAGATATTGATATCAAATCTTCAGAGCAGACCACTCTGAATCCACCGGCATCATATTATACATATTTATATCTGAACCCAATTGAGGAGATCAACCAGGTTCACAAGCTCAGTTCCTTGGATGAATTTGATCTGCCCATTGAGCTGCCTCCCAATGTAATGGTGGTTGTGCCCCAAAAGAATTTTATGGTGTTATAAGAAGATCAGAAGAATTGGGTGGAAGCTTTATTTCAAAAATATAAAGAGGTTTTTGCAATTAATGATCATGATTTGGGGTGCACTTGGGGGTTGTTCATCAACTGAACACTGGGGATTATCCCCCCCATCAGGTCTCAGCCAATCCGCCAATCAAGGGCATCTGAAGAAGTCATCACTGAGGAAATTGACAAGCTGTTAGAGCAGGGGATGCTTGAACCATCTAAGAGTCCATGGGCATCACCTGTCCTAATTGTTAAAAAGAAGGATGGTACTAACCGCGTAGTAATCAACTACCAAAAGCTCAATAGTATCACCAAAGAAGACTCATACCCTCTGCCGCGGATTGATGATGCGTTGGATTGGTTAGGTGGTGCTCGCTACTTCTCAGCAATGGACTTGATATCTGGTTATTGGAAAATTGAATTGCTCATGGCAGAACAAGAAAAATGCGCCATAATCACATCCAAAGGACTTTTTAACCAACTCAGATGCTGAAAGGGCTATGTAATGCCCCAGTTATGTTCCAACGAGCAATGGACACCATTCTGGGCGATCTGAAGCTTTCATGTGTACTCATGTACCTTGATGATAAGAATGTCTTCTCTCGCACGTTCACTGAACACCTTACCCATTTGGAAGAGGTATTTTTCCAACTGGCTGAGGCCAATATCAAAATCAAGCCTCAGAAATGCCACTTCTTCAAGGATCAGCTGGAGTACCTCGGTTTTTGTGGTGGATGCAACTGGGCTAAGACCCCAACCTTCCAAGGTGGAGGCTATCCAGAAGATGAATAAGTCAGTTAGTAAGTGGGACATTCAGGTGTTTTTTGGGGATGGTGGGTTATTACCAACGCTTTATGCCCAATTTCAGTTGCATTGGTGATCCACTGTTTGAGCTACTAAAGAAGGATGCCATGTTCAAATGAACAGAATGGCGCCAATGCACCTTTGATACACTTTTAATGGAGCTAAATAGTGCGCCCATGTTGCGCTACCCTAAAATCAATATGGAATTTATAGTGCAGATGGATGCGTCACTTTCCACTTTTGGGGCAGTCCTGTCTCAGAAGAACAATAAGGGGGAGGAGCACCCTGTGGCATACTACAGTCATAGCTTGAATTACCATGAATGAAATTACACTGTAATTGCGTGGGAGTGCTTAGTGGTGATTTATGCGTATAAGCAGTTTCAAGTCTACTTGCACGGAGTAAAGTTTAAGGTCATAACAGATCATTCATCATTGCGCTGGTTGCAGACTTTGAGAGAGCCTGAGGGGCTCTTAAGCTGCAAGCTTATGACTTTAAAATTCTCCATCAACCAAGAGCAAATCAACAAAACGCTGATTGCTTATCAAGAATGCCAAAAATTGCAGTTATGGCAGATTTAAGTGACATAATTTTTGACAAAATGCTCAGCGGAAAGTACAATGATGAACCGCCTCAAGTTATCATGTTACTAGAAGACTCAGGACCAATATATTTCAGAAAAACGGGGAATTGTATAAGTGAATAGGGGACACTACTGTTTATTTCCCCAGACCTTCTACCAGACCAAATACTATCATGAGCGCACACCGAGTAGTTGGCCATAGTGGAGTCTGAAAGACTCTTAAATTGTTGAGACTGCAGTATTATTGTAAAATCATGCAATTTGATGTTCTTGAGCCCCTGTCCTGCTGCCATCAGTGTCAGGTGGAGAAGTCGTTTCGCCATAAGACTTCATACCAGTTAGTAAAACCTCACTTTGCTTGAAATTCAGTCTCTATCATGTCATGGGACCTCTACCAACTGGAGCTAACCAGTCTAAGTATATCCTGGTGGCAATTGACCACTTGACCCAGTGGGTGAGGCGCGGGCCATTTGGGATTTAGGGGTGGTTACTGTGGCTAAGTTTGTGATGAAATGCATCAGCGTCACAGCTGCTCACAGTTTATTCTTACTGATAACAGCACTAATTTTACCTTTCACATACTTCCCAAGCTCAATGAATTGATGGCCATCTGTGGGGTCCTAACAACCCCATATCACCCTGAGTCCAACGGAATGATTGAATGGGTTAACAGGACCCTGGTGAACATACTACGGAAGTTGGTGACAGATAGGCCCTCTGATTGGAGTACCCTCCTTTCCACCACAGTGTTCGCTTACAATATTAGCTACCATTCTGCCACGGGAAAAAGCTCCTTCCAATTGCTTTATGGATGGCACCCCACCCTGCCTGCGCTTTTATATGCCTGTGTAGAGGACACCAGCGGATTGGATCCACAACACTATTTAGCCGCCCTAGATAATATGCTGATTAAATTACAGACTGAAGCATACTTGTTCAGCTTAGCAATAAAATCAAAAACCAGGCTGCAAATCAGGTATGGCGAAGTGGCCTAGCACATTTCAAAGATGGAGATATGGTGCTATTCCACAATCAGCATGGGTTTGGGTGGAAGCACAAGCTCACGAATATTTGGTTTGGGCCATTTGAGATAATAGAAAAAACGGTTGTTACCACTTATACTATCAAGAATTCTGTGAGTGGTCAGGATATAAATTGAGTGCATGCAAAATTCCTTTGGCCATATAAGCAGCAATAGAGCCTCTCCAAAAAAAATAACAAAGCAAAAAGAAAAAGAAAAAAAGGAAAAAAACAAAACAAAACAAAACAAAACAAAACACAAATGATGATGATTGCATAAAACTATCTTAAGTGAGTTTTGACTATGTTTATTTGAGGTTGCTGCTGGAGATCTTTCGCTTTGATGACTTTGTCTTCCCATCTTTTTTCAGCTTCTTGCGGTGTTTCTATTGTTTTGTCCAATAGGAACTTCATTTCTTTTTCCGTCACTTTGAGAGTGCCATGTTTTCTATGGACTCTTCCAGGGTTGGGGTGGAGGTGGAGGCTGCTGAGGTGAGAGCGAGGGGGCTGACGTCTGCTCAGGGGCCACTGCGCTAGTCTGAGGAGGGGAGGTTGGTGTGGCAGGACTGGAAGAGAAGGACGGACTGGGGTTCCATGGCAACAGGTGAGGTGGTGAGAGCTTAGCTGGTTGATCGAGTTGATACCATTCTTGCCCTACTAGAACAAATCCCACAGCCACATGCATTGATGGTCCCAGGAAATCAATGAGTAAGCAAGCAGAGGGGGTCAGAGTCATAAGGGCTGGCAAGTAAGCAGGTGAGTTACATTTTGAGGGTAAAATGCTGCGCCTAGCTCCAGGCAATCTACAAGGAAGTCTTCCATGCTTGGATAAGCCATAGGAAAAGGAGCAGTTTCAGAGAATGCCACTCACGAGGCCCACTCAAGGGCTGCTCAGTGCAGCTCTATTCCTGACCCTAAAGCGGTTGCAGGATGCAAAATTAGGCTACCTAAAAGCGCCATGATGGGAAGGTACTGTGATGAATTGTTGGCGCTGAGACCAGTGAACGCTGCGGTGACCCCAGAGCAAAGGCAAGCTAGCCAGTTGTTGCAGAAGTTTACCCCAGGGACTGGAAGTGGGTAGAAGCGCAGGGAAAGGACCCCAACTAGCTGATTATCACCCACTGCACAAATCACAGCATCCGCTGAACAGAAAGAGCCATGGGATGAGGCTCAGCAGTATTTGGAAGCACTAGGCAACTAAAGTCACTCGCCAGGAGCTGAGACACTTCATTATATGAAGGTCCTCAGCTCCACTCCACTCCCCTCCCCAGCGTAGCTGGGCAACTATGTCCCTGAAGGGGGTGCGCCAGGAAGCCAAATGGCTGACGAATTCAGGATAAAGCTCTTCCTGGGTTAAAACTGTCGCAAGGTCAACGTTGGCCTCATCCTCATCAGCTGGGGGAAGAGAAACTGAGGAAGAGGTATGTGGCCTGGTTTTAGCAACTCCACACCAAGCCACATATGGGAGAATAAATTGAATTACAGACCCGTGGCTGTTGGCGCGCAATGGTTTGCAAGGCGTTGAAGGAAAAAAGAGACGTACAGCTTATCATCCAGTCAAGGGGGGTGATGTCACGAATCTATATGACTGGATGACAAGCCACAATTATGACCAGTAGATCATTGTATGAATTCTGCCAAAGATTCAATAGACAGAATCTGCCAAGGATGTTTCAGAGCTATAAGTATTCAATTGCCTTAGGATGAGGCGATATTGGGTTATAACAGGTTGTTATCAGATTGCTTATAAATATGGTGATAAGGTGATGGTGACATTCAACAAAAGATAATTTAATTTGCCTTGAATTAGGGCAATAAAGAATTAAAGAACAACAAGCTGAAACCAATAAGAATATGGCGTAATGAGTAGACTAAGTGGAAGAGTCAGTACCAACTGAGGTCGCTGGTATATCAGCGAGATGAGAGGATTGACAGAATGAGATTTTTTAAAAGGAAGAAAGAAGGAAGTAATAGGGAGCGGACTAGAAGAGATCCGCTGAGATTATTATATTAAAACAAAGAAGTATTTTGGGGAAATTCTCCCTTTTTTATAAAAATTATTTATTTACAAGAGTTCTGAGGAACCAATGATATTCATATCATTCATTCAAGTTGTTCAATGGCGTAACCCTGTGCAAAAAACCTTCAGCGGATATATAGGGTATCACCAAAGTCACAACACCGCTTATGTCCTGTCATATAGAATATCCATCCTATGGTAAGCATGGCAAAATAAACTTGTTGAAGTCAAATACCAAAGTGAGATATATAAATAATAATGTACTTTATTAAAGTATAAATCATGGGTTTTTATATGTCGCAATTAACAATATAAACCCTAAAAGGAAAAGGATTAATTAAGATAATAGAGGTAAAAATCCAGAAGGGAGGCTATTGGTCAGACGATACATTCTGGATACTATAACGCCTTTGTACCATAATTTTTGATAGGGTAAAAATGGTGAGTTGAATACCCAATTTAGATGAGACTGTGTGTCACTTAGGTTGATCATTTAACAGCTTTTATTGATTTCTACCCTTTTTCAGGTTTGCCTTAATTTATGGCCTTGAGTGCCACTATGAATAGTTGTCACCTGATCTTCAGTTGATCCATCTGTTGATGAGTCAGGAATTCATCTCAGGATACTATAGGCTCAAATTGATTTGTCAGAGTTTTACTAGAGTTGAGTGGAGCTGTGCTGACTAACAATTTCTCTATGTAATTTATGAGGTAATAAATTTAACACATTCTTGGGTCTAGATGTCAATTCAGCTGAGGGAGTCGTATAGTCAATATTCTTCCCATCATTCTGATATCTAAATATCTGACATCACCCCCTTCAAGAATATTGGTGGGTGAATACCAACGCAAGAATTGGCTATGAACGCGGTTGATTGTTACTCCAGTTTCTAAAGACTTGATTGAGTAGTCATCTCCACGTTTGTAAGTGATAGCATATGGCCCATCCCAGATGGAATCTAATTTTCCTCTCCAAGGTGTTATTTGATTGTGATAATATAGGACTAAGTCAAAAATCTCAAAGGAGTGTAAATGTTGGCGAGTTGCATTTGCTTCTTGATCTTCCCTTATAAGCGTCTTAGCCAGATTTAGCATTGCCTCTAACTGAAGTTTTATTATCTTCTGAGATAAGCTTAGCGCTTTCTCAGGCTCTTTGGTATTATCTCTTGTAACTTCTTGAGCTAATAAAGCTGAGGTTCCAGGTTCTCTTCCATATAAGGCCTTGAAGGGAGACATTTTGATAATTTGATGGAAACTTATCCTATAAGCCATCAATGCACTTGAGAGGTATTGGTTCCAGTGTAGTGGATCAGTAGTGGCCATCTTGCGTAGTATTGAGATCAATGTCCCATTTGCTCTCTCTAAATTCTTGTTAGTTTTTGGGTTGTAAGGTGCTGAGAATAACGGTTGATTTCCATGCTCATAGCTAAGATTCTCACAACTCTTGACATAAAATTATTCCCATTATCACTTAGTAGAACCTGAGGGCAGCCATGCTATTAAATATGTTTTAATATAAAAAGTTAGCAGTAGCTTTAGCACTTTGTGCAGGAATAGCAATTGCTTAAGTCCACTTCACGAAATGATCAATCCCTTCTAGGATATATTGATTTCCTCCTGCAGACTCAGGTAGTGGACCTACAATATCTAAACTAATGGTATAAAATGGCTGCGAGGGGTCCTAGGTTGATAATTGTACTTGGCCTTATGTGGCTTCTGTTTTTTAGTGATGCAAGCATCTAAGACTTCCACTACCAAGTCTAGTATTCCTTCCAAATAGTAGTGATCCTTTATCCATTCATAAGTTTATCTGGCTCCTCCATGGGTTAAAGTATTGTGGGCTTTCATTATAACTGGTACCTATTCAGAAGGTCGCAAGTAAGGTAGTCAAGCAATTCCAACTTTCTTGTAAATTAATTTATTAGAAACCTAATATTTTGAGCACGTCATCTAAGCATCTTCTGAACTAGTACATTTTGTCCTCCCAAGAGTCTGACTTCATAAGTAGTTCATATAACCGTTTAGTTTCGCTATTATCAATATATAGTAGGTGCAGTTGAGTCAGTCCATCTTCATTCATGTGTCTCTTTCCATCTTGGTAAACAATATTCATGACATAGTGCTGAAGCTTGAGAGCCCATCTGGCTAGTCTTCCTATCAGATCTTTCATATTTTACAGCCACTTTAGGGAGGAGTGGTCTCTCACAACTGTAAAGTTCATACCATACAAGAAGGGCCTGAAATTTTTCACCGCTAGAACATCTAAGAATTATTTCTCTGTGACGCTATAGTTTCACTCAGCTTTGGAAAGTGCTTTGCTATAATATGACACCGGGTGGTCAATGCCATTTTTATCTAGTTGAGTAAGGATGGCACCTGCGGCTAAGTTGGAGGCATCAGTGAACAGGATGAATGGCTTTCCATAATATGGATGTCATAAGATTTGTCATCTTTTCAACATACTCTGCATTGACTTGTATGCAGTTCGTTGCTCTACACCCCATAAAAAAGGCATTTATGGCAAGAAATCAGACAAGAGGTTCAGCGAGTTGAGTGAAGTTAAAGATAAACTTTTGGTAATATCCCATCATTCCTAAGAATACATGTATGTCTCAAAGGCTCATCAACTCAGGCATCTTGTAGATAGCTTCACCTTATCATACATAGGTAGAATTCCTTCCCAAGGTATGTCATTTCCTAAAAATTCCAGTCCCCAGCTGGAAAAGAGTACACTTAACAAGTTATAAATTGATGTGATTCTCTCTCAGTCATTTAAACAAAGACTTGAGGTAGTCTAGATGATTGGTGAATGTTTTGTCAATAAAATGTCTATAATTCTCCAATTACCAGATTGGCGGTGCACAAATCAGGACCAAAGCAAGGGAATTCGTCGTCAAAGTGAACATAAAGATAGCCCAGAAGATGGAGCTGAAGCTAAGAAGACATAAGCGAGTGTGTTGAGCACAGTGAAAGAAATAACATATCTGGCAATTTGCAAAACTTGGCGGCGCCCCAAAGGGCAGTTCATAGCTGAGCTTTTTAAAGGGCTAGAGTTCATGGGTGACTTGGTTTGGAGGGAACCAGGTAGGCTCAGAGGTGTACCTGAGGCTGTAACAACTTTTAAAAGGATAAATAGGCTAACACGACATAAGGCCTCCTCAAAGAGATCCGCGCACAGGTGCGCCCAAGTCAACATATATAAAAATGTAAAATGACTATGGGGTTTATTGGGGGAATGACCAACGAGGAAAGTCAGTCTTGAGCAAACATAATTAGGCTGACTTGGATAAATCATGAGTCAGAGAAAGTTGGACTAATCATTAGTGCACCAATAGATGCACACTTCCATATGGCAGGGTCACATACCTCAAAACTTACCTTACTCGAGTGATTTATTGAATTTGGACCTAATCTGAGCTTGCAATTTCGTAAATTGAACAGGTTTTGAACCCTTGTTCACTGATATGTCAAATCAAACAGTCATTGTTAATTAAAAAACTTATCAGTTTTAATTCCTGAGCTAAAACAGGGGGCTGGACGTTATACACATCACTTTTATCAACCTGGGCAAACCAGACTGTACCCAGCGTAGGTCCAGGTGTGCTTAAGATCAGGAATGTCCTGAAGCTTAATCTTTTGGACCTCATGCCACCCAGCCTTGTCCCTGATGTTGATCCCCTCAATAAGGACATGTAAACATGACATTACCCTCTCCTCTTTTTTTGGGCTCAACCACCCTCTAGGGACATTCGCTAAGGAAAAGTTTTTGTGGGCAGGGGCCAAATTCATGGCGGCAATGGCTTGCTTGGACTTTGATCGTTTTGGCCTCAGGGAAACACTCGTGAAATGCTACAATTAGGTCTTGGGAATGGGCGCAATCATGCGCTGGGTCCCAACTGTTTTCCGCTGCATTAAATTCCTTCCAGGTACAAGATACTCAATTCTTCTTCTTACCTGACAGGAGGCTATAATTTCCTCCACTTCCCACTCTGGCGCTCCATCCATGATAAAGTTTTGGGAGTCTCTGGAGGGGGCCCTCAAACAACGTGAGCCTACTTTAATGGAATACAGAAAAGATTCGAAATGAGGGGAGATTTAACTGGTAAGAGGTGTGGCCCACCTTTTTAACAATGTGGTACATCCCAATTCTCTTTGGTCCTAGTTTTTTGCATAATTTCTTGATTGGGGTGTTTTTAGCATCCAGAATCACGAGATCTCCTTCCTTGTAAACAGGTACAACTCATCTCTTACCATCAGCGTTCTCATTGTAAGCCTGCATGGCCACATCTAAATTCGTGCTCACCCCTTAATGTACTTTCTTGATCATTTTTGCAAAGTCCACCACTTCCGCCTTGGATCCACAACTGGTCTCCAGGTAGAAGGCGGGATTAATCCATAGTTAGCTAAGAAGGGGGAACAACCAATGATGCATTTTGGGAGTTGTTATAGCTAAGTTGGGCCATAGGGAGATGGGAATCCCAATCTGAATGATCTGCGGCAGTGTAACACTGCAGGAACTGTTTGAGGCACTAGTTCACTCGTTCAGTCTGCCCATCTGATTGGGGGTGATAGGCAGTTGAATGGCAGGGACGGATTTGCAGAGTCTTACATAACTCTTCCCAAAAACAGAGGTAAACTGGGGTCCCCAATTGCTAATTATTTCTTGAGGGACCCCGTGAAGAGCGAACACATTAGTAACAAAAAGCCTAGCCATCTCAGCTGCGGTGACTGTGGTTCTGCAAGGGATAAAGTGGGCGAACTTTGTAAAATGGTCCACCACCATGATAGCATCATAGCCATCAGATACAGGCACTTCTACAATAAAATCAACTGATAGGGAAGTCCAAGGCCCTTCAACTTCTGAACTGGTACCAACAACCCCGCTAGAGGCTGACAATTTGGTTTCACTTGGTTGCAGACTAGGCACTCTTTACTATATCTGCCTACCTGAGCGGCTAATCCCTTCCAATTTTAAGTGCGGTGTATAAGCTCAAGAGTTTTCGCCTTCCCAGGATGACCAACTGTTATTCCGTCATTATGGTCCCAGATGATTTCCAGGCAAAGTGGTCCAGCAGGAACCTATAGGCGCCCCTAAAACCACACCATCTCATCCTTCACATGGTAATCTCTGGTGATGACCTCCAGATTCAATGCGCTCTTTGCAAGGACCATAGTATATTCAGCCAACAAAGGCTGAGAAAGGACTAATTTTCTGAACATACCATATTTTTCCGCATTTTCTAGAGGAGCGAGCGCTGGCCCATTGGCCAAGGAAGAGGAAAGTTGAGACACAATTTTACCCTATGAAATCATTAAATTGGTATTATGCACCTCAACCTCCTTAGGATTGGGAGCCAGTGCAGGGTTGAAGCTCAAAGCATCAGCCAAACCATTCTCCTTGCCCTTAGTAAACTCATAAGAAAATGCAAATTGGGCAAGGGTCTCATACTAAAGAGTTTGCCGTGGGGTTAAGACATGAGGTGCGTGGTAGTACAGTAAGGCATGGTGATCTGTAAATATGCGGAAGGGTTAGGATGAGCCATGCAAGTGATGACGCCAATAACTCAGCGCCAAAACCACTTCTCATAGCTTTTTATTATATATGGCGTAGTTTAACTCAGGTAGAAACATCTTCCTAGAAAAATATCCCACCAGATGCTCTATTTCATCTTCGCCTACTTGTAATAAGGACACTGCTTTGGCGAATTTGGAGGCATCTGGAGCGCCAATAAACTCTTTATTGGGGTTGACATACTGAAGAACGGAAGTGGACAGCAAAGTACACTTTACTGCTTGGAAGGCATCCTTCAAAACAGGATACCACTGAAGTACTTTATCCCCACTTGCCTTATACAAAGGCGCTGCAACTTCAGAAAGACTTGATGTGAACTTCTTAAGGAACATAAACGTCCCCAAAAAAGCTTCCAATTTCTTAGCCAAAGTTGGAGTGGGCCACTCATAAATTGCCTTCTCCTTGTCTGGAGTTATCATGTGTCCTTGGTCAAACATGACGTTGCCCAGGAAGGTAACCTGAGACACAAAGAACTCACACTTACTGATTTTTAGCGTAATGTTGGCAGCCCTCAAACGCTCCACCACCTATTAAAGGTGTACTGCTTGGGACTCATTGTCAGGGGAAATTACCAAAATATCATCCATGTAAGCTACTATGCATACCCTCAGCAGGTCCCCCAAAGCTGCATCAATATGGCGTTGAAAGATAGCAGGGACATTTTTAAGCCCAAAGGGCATAACCCAAAATTGGAAGATTCCATTTCTGGTATGGAATGCGGTCAGCCACTCCTGGACCTTCTTGATATAGATCTGATTGAACGCATTTAAACAATCCAGCTTGGAGAAGAATCTCGCCTTCTCCACATAGCGTGCAATCTGAGAGTCCATGGGGATGGGATGTAAGTCTGGTACAGTGACGTTGTTGAGATTCCCATAATCTATGCATAAGCGGAAGGTATCATTGGCCTTCTCTCCAAAGAGAAGTGGGGAAATACAGGGAAGGTTTGCTGAAAAATCTCACCTTTGGCTAAATGCTCCTTAACTCACACATCTAAGGCCGCTTCTTACTGTACTGTTAATGGATAAATTGGGAAGAGATATGCACCAAATCAACAGTGAGCTTGAACTTGCAGAGAAACTCTGAATGATCTTGTAGTGCATTGGCTGAAGCCGCATCAAACGAAGATTCTAACCCCTTTAAACAGGAAGGTAGGAGAACCTCAACAGAGGGCCTCAGCAATGGGGCAAGACTGAGAGTGTGAATATTGAGCCAGTGGAGCAAATTGCCCTGAAAGTTGGCTTCAGCCAAGGAGACAACCAACTTATGACCATTCTTCATAGTTAGAGATAGGGTATTTTCTTTTAAATTTGTCCTGACATCAAACTTTCGCCACCACTCTAAACCAAAATGATAGGGTACAAGAGGTTTTTGATAGCTTGAAAGTGGTCAAACAAATGATATTTGCCAACTTGATAGTCCACTAACCCCATAATTTTCAGCGTGGGAATACCTTGGGAAGCCCCTCCTCTAACCATACCACCTGGCAAGTTTTTCAACTCAAGGTAATTGGCTAGTTCTTGTCAATAAAACTCTCAGAGGCACCTGTATCCACCAAAATAGTAGTGCTGATTTTCCCTTAAGGTGATGAAAGGGTAGCAGTCAATAAAATATAACACAAATGATCTTTATATATAGCAGAAAATGCCAACACTTCACCATAAAAATCTTCTTTGGGGTTGTGCATACCCCAAGTACATTTTTGCATCAAAAAATGGAGAGGGATAGTTGGCCACTCTTACTACTGATGCCACATATCCCACCATATCTTCAGCAACTGCATAAACATTTTTATAATCTAATTGTAACACCTTTCTCACCTCCTGGGATCAACAAATTATGGTTGTGGTCAAGCGTGGGTTCTCTGGAGTGATCTGATACACTGAATAGGGGTCCATATCTAAGCCATATGGGAAGAGACATGACTTAGTAGTATTTATAAAAACGTTATTATAAAATGTGCTTTGGGCCATGAATGACACTATAACCCTTTCCACAACGGGTTGTACAAGTTATCCAAGGCCAACAGCCCCAGGCTCTTCATTGATAATCCCACCTGCACTATCTAAATGTGGTGCCAAAGATAAAACAATTTATTTGTGTCAATTTTATTGATTTTGGTGGAAAGTCCAGAAAATTATGAATCTTGGATCACAAAGCGTCTGTATCCACCAAGTACAGCCAAGAAGGGTGAGTACTTTCCAGGAAGATATAGTGAGAATAGCGCCAGAATGCTCTAACCCTCAGCAAAATGTGAAAACAGTGGTGCGTCCCACTGCAGCTGTGGCCACTAACTGATGCACACTGTTTGAAACTCGCAAAAGTCCCAAATGGTAAAGTTCATGCACATATAGATAAAAGGTTGGTCATCTTATGTCAAGAGAGTGCCTATAACTCTCCAAAACAAATCTTGGTAGTGCACAAAGCATTGGACCAAAGCAAGGGAACTCATCATCAAAGTGAACATAAAGATAGCTCAGCAGAGGGAGCTGGAGGTAAGAAAACATAGGGCGAGTGTGTTGAGCACAGTGGAAGAAATAACATATCTGGCAATCAGCAAAACTTGGCGGCGCCCCAAAGGAAATTTCATAGCCAAGTTTTTACAGGGCTAAAGTGCACGGGTGACTTGGTTTGGAGAGAAACAGGTAGGCCCAGCGGTGTCCTGAGGCTGTAACAACTTTTAAAAGGATAAAATAGGCTAACACGACATAAGACCTCCTCAAAGAGGTCCACGCACAGGTGCGCCCAAGCCAACATATATAAAAAACGTAAAATGACTATGGGGTTTATTGGGGGGATGACCAACAAGAAAAGTCAGTCTTGAGCAAACATAATTAAGCTAACTCGGATAAATTATTATTCAGATAAAGTGGTACTAAGCCTTAGTGCAACAATAGGTGCACACTTCCATATGACAGGGTCACATACCTCAAAACTTACCTTACTCGAGTGATTTATTAAAGTTGGACCTGATTTGAACTTGCAATTTTGTAAATTGAACAAATTTTGAATTCCCGTTCACTGATATGCTAAATAGAACCATCATTGTTAATTAAAAAACTCATCTGTTTTAATGAACGAGCCAAAACAGGGGCTGGGTGTTATACACCTCACTTGTACCAACCTGGCCATCCCTAGCTTGTACCCAGCGTTGGTTCAAGGTGTGCTTAAGGTCAGGAAGGTCCTGAAGCTTAAACTTTTGGATCTCCTGCCACCCAGCCTTGTCCTGCTGTTGGTCCCCTCAATAAGGTTATGTAAACATGACAGGCTTTAAAAACACTGTTATGTCATCTAGGTAGATGATCACACAGCTGAGTTTAAGATCTTGCATGATGTGCTTCATTGCCCATTAAAATGAGTCAGGAGCATTGCATAATCCCTGTGGGAGCTGGGTGGGTTAGAATAACCCCTCAGTGAATACTAATGCACATTTCTCTTGGTCTTCTGGCAATAAATCCATTTGCCAATAACCACTTGTGAGGTCCATCACAGAGAAGAAATTTGAGCTAGGTAGTCAGGAAAGGACATCATTAATCCTTGGAATTAAATAGCTGTCCCTCTTAGTGAGGCTGTTTAGTCTCTGGTAATTTATCACTATTCTGTGACTACTGTTTTTCTTCTTTATGAGTAACAATGGGGATGACTAAGGACTCTGGGAGGGCACAAGTAAGCCAGCATCCAATAATTGCTTGAGCTCAGTTTTCATGTATTGCTCTTCTACCTTTGACTTCATATATGGCTTTGATCTGATAGGGGTTGAATCTCCTATGTCAATACTATGTGCCCAGTTTTTCATGTGATCATAGTCAACATCTGATGTGAAGAACACATCCTAATAATCTTCAAGTAGTTGATGCACTTTCTCAAGTTCCTCCTGATTTAACTTATTGGATATTTGGACTTTGGGAATAGCACAAATTGAATTGAAAACAGGTAGGCCAAAATCAAGGTGAGTACCAATAAAATGTACCTTGTCAATTTTGTCAATGGGAATTAATTGACCTTTCCCAATTTCTTGATGCTTCTTGTCTAGGATATCATTGTTGGTTAAGTTCCCAAGTAATAGCTCAATAGGCCGCTGATAAGCTGGATCAAGAATCCCTGGCAAAACTCTTGGTTCAAACCTACTTACTCCATTAACACTAGTGATATGTAGAAAGCAGTTTGGGATTATATGCAGGGTTATGTTGGTAGATACTACTCTTTGTTCTCCTGGTTTAATTTTTATCTCCTCAGTGGCATAAAATGGGATGCCATCTGATGCATCTACTGAGTTAGGTAGCTTTTTCATGTTTCTTCCAGAGGTAGAATAATGCAAAGGTAAAGCAGAAGCTGGGTACTCGACCAGACAGGATAAATCCTTCTTGCTGGAATCTTTATTATTCAAGACAAGAGGAACTTCATAGTTGAGGAGTGATAAGTATCCTTCTTATAGATTGATAACACCCTCATATTCAATCATAAATTATGTTACAATGAGAATATCATATTGACTGTTATCAAGGGCAATGGTGGGAGCTGAAAATACTAATGTGCCAACTTGGATTGGCAGAGATTAGTATGCACCTATTGTCTTGGTGTTATTTGGACCAGAGATACTGTACTCTTGATTGTATTCAAGGTCTGAAGTGAGCTTGATCTTCCTGATGAGGCTGGATAACACAACGTTGATAGGTGATCCTGTATCCAAGATTGCTATAACTCAGACCTTTTAAATTACCACTTCCACTTTGGTGATGGTTCCTTCAAACTTTGGTGGAAGGGCTAACACCTCCTTGAGGCGGAATGTTACATTAAGCTTTCAGGCAGTCTTGAGATACTTTTTCTTGATTTCCATTAGACTGTTGATACTTGAGATGGGTCAGATTAACAGGGTAAGGTACTTATCAGCAACACTGGCTGTATCAATTATTTGAGGGCACCCTATAACCTGACTGAGGTAGGTGCCTTCAGGAACCTAAGCGTCATCATTATTTTCAGCGTTCAAACATCCTGGAATGGCAAGCTCAGTGGACAAACCTAAAATATAACTTGTATCCTCATGACCCCCTTCAGAGGCATCACTGGGTTCATTTTTAATGCAAGCAAGGTGAGCAATTGGCAATGTTTTGCTTTCAGGTACTTTGGGTTGGTTGGCTTTAGAGGTACCTGACCCTAAGCTGACCTTCCTTTTCCCTGCTCTGCAAGGTCAGGGTTTTTCTTAAAACATATATCATCAGTATGGTTGTTCTTCTTGCAGTGGTTGCATCTTGGCTTTCCCTCCTTCTTAAGCTTTGCTTCTTCCACGGTATAAACTCTAGGCTTTTGGAGGTCTTTTGTGAGGGCTCTGGCTTGTGTATGTCAACTGCATCAAGTAAAGCTTCCTTAATGTCCAACACAGAATTGAAGCTCCATTTAATGGATGTGATGTGCATGGATAAGTTAGGGTTGCTATGTAAACAAGCAACGACAGCAGCTACAGCATCATCCAGAGTCAGCATCTTTGAGATTAACAACGTTTGGCTTTTATACAAAAGAGGTCAGCATATTTGGCAAGGGTTTTATTTTGGTGCAGCGCAATTCTCATGAAGGCCTGTTTCTTCATACTCAGGCTCTGCTTTGACCAAAATTCATTAATGAGCACTTCCTTTACTTCTCTTCAGGTATGCAAGTCATCCATATGAGGCACCATAACCTCTTGAACCATACAGCTTAAACAAGATAAAATATGCTCAACCTTTTAATTTTTTAGTTGCACCTTTCATTGTGGCTTCATAGACAAAGTGGAAAGATGTGATACTCCCTGCGCCAGATGTAAACTTGTCCTTGAATGTAGGCTTAAAGGTAGTGGCCACCAATCCAGTAACAACATGCACTCCAGGAGCTTCAGATTCAGTAATCTCAGTTCTTACATTGCTCTGTTCAACTTGGTGTTCCAGTCATTATATTTGGTCATGTATAGGATTGAGATGTTGCTCCATTTTCTCTAGGGTAAGTCCTGGTGTAACATCCAGCAGATTGACTATTATTTCAAAAATGACTTTATCATTTTCTAAGTTCTTAATGCGGATGTCCAGATCATGAATTTGTTGGCAAGAAGATGAGCAGTATGTTCGCAGAAGCTTGTTCTCATCCTCCAAGACTCCAGTGCGCTGATTCAAGTCCACCTTCATCTCCTTGCATTCAGTGCTTTGAGGAGGCTTGTCAGCCTTGGTTTTTAACTCTTCTAAGAGATTAAACCAGTATTTCTCTGCTTCATTGAGGCAACAATAGATTTGTTCAATATCCTCTCAGCTGGGGATTTTCCTCTCAAGTTACTCTCCAACTTGTTGAGTTGCTCAGTAATGGACTGAGTAGATGTCTGAGTTGCATGGTTTGATAGCTCTTTTTTGAGCTGAGCTACATAAGAAATGATATTTTGTGGCACTGATGAAGGCTCAGAGGTTTGATAGGCCTCTAGCTCATCAATTTGTTATAAGGCTTGCTCTAGCTGTGCCTTAAGGATGGATATTTGCTCTTCCTCCTGGTAACGGCTAGTGGAATCTTGAGCTGCCATTTTACCATGAGCTTCATAATCCTGTTGATAGAGCTCTTTAGCAAAGGCATTAAATAGTTGCTTGGTATTTCATTTGACTGTTATGTCTTTTTTAAGAAACTTCACAACTTCCTCCATATACTTGATAACACCATAATCAATTATCTCCTTTTGATTATGGTGCTGAATGATGTAGAAACAGTTTGCTTCAATTAAATGGTGGAAATATCCTATACTTTGATATGCTAAATTATATACCTGCTCATAAGCCATCCATAGGGCCCTTTGAGTATTGATATGATGGTGGAGTTCCTCATTTTGGAATCCTAGTAATTACATGATATGATAGAGTGCAGGGTGTACAAATCACATGTGTAGTGAGATAGATTCACACTTGATCCATAAACCTTTGGGAGAGAGCTAGATTCATACAGGTTTATTAGAGATCTGTCCATGGCAGATGCTCTATTGCAGTTGCCTCTTTCCCCTGTTTTTTTGATTTTCACAAAGTAATGCTTTAATTCCTTTATTAGAGATCCAAGTAAGACAATGAGATTTGGGAATCATCATAGGATTTTCTTAAACTTCCTCAAATATGACAAGGGTGGACTTCCTATATGATCATCATCTTCACCATTTCTGTTGTGCACCCAGCAGGTGACACTATTAATTGGGTTATATTCCATGGTGTAATTAATTTGTTGCAGATATCTAAGTGTGTCTGAGCCCTATAGTGAGCACCAGCTTGTAGGGCTTCCATTTATGAGCTTGATATAGCTATGCCCAAGAAGACAACAGTCAATACTTGAGGTCAACTAAGCCACTCAACAAGTATATTTTTATTTAAAAGGGTGCTAAGTCACCACTTATGTCATATCAGCTAGAGTATCCATCCTATGGTAAGCATAGCAAAATAGACTTGTTGAAGTCAAGTACCAAAGTAAGATATATAAATAATGATGTACTTTATTAAAGTATAATTCAGGGGTTTTATATGTCGCAATTAACAATATAAACCTTAAAAGGAAAAGGATTAAAAAGATAATAGAGGGAAAAATCCAGAAGGGAGGCTCTTGGTCAGATGATTTGTTCTGGATATTATAATATCTTTGTACCATAATTTTGATAGGGTAAAAATGGTGAGTTGAATACCCAATTTAGATGAGACTGTGTGTCACTTAGGTTGATCATTTGGCAGCTTATTGATTTACCCTTTTTGGGTTCATCTTAATTTATAGCCTTGAGTGCCACTATGAGTAGTTATCACCTGACCTTTAGTGGATCTATCAGATCAATGAGTCAGGAATTCATCTTGAGGTATTTTAGGCTTAAATTAGTTTGTCAGAGTTTTACTAGAGTTGACTGGAGCTGTGCTGACTATCAATTTCTCTAGGTAATTTATTGAGGTAATAGATTTAACTCCCTTCTTGGGTCTAGATGTTGATTCAGCTGAGGGAGTCAAATAGTCAATATTCTTCCCATCATATCTGATATCCAGATATCTGATAGTATACTCACCACAGTGGGGTAATAAAGGTTATCTTTAGATCTTTTGAAACTAAATTGAATGTCTTAATTATAAGAAACATGGCTGATAATCAAACCCATTTCCATCTTTTCATTTACTTTGATTTCATTATAAAATAGCTTGGTCTATCAGAGGGTCAGCCTAACCCTTCTAATAATTTAATGTATATGTGCATCCAAAAAATGAGTGTTTAAGTAAATCTAAAAATGCATATATGTGTTTAACAAATGAGGGGTATTTAAATCTATTGGGTTTTTTAGAAAATAATTTCATTTTTTTATAAAAATGAAAAAAAATCTTAAAAAATGAAATTACCTTCCAAACAACCTAATAAAAATGTAGATATGCATCCAAAAAATGAGGGTTTATATAAATTTAAAAATGTATATGTGTTTAAAATGAGGGGTGTGTAAATCTAGAAATGCATATATGCATCCAAAAAATGGGGGTTTATGTAAATTTAAAAATGTATGTGTTTAAAAATGAGGGGTGTGTAAATTAAAAAATGCATATATGCATCCAAAAAATGAGGGGTATGTAAATCTAAAAACATATAAACGCATTCACAAAATAAGGGATATATATGTTTATTTCAAAATTTACCGTTAATTGTTAGACAATGGCAAAAATAATTATAAAATGTGTAAACATTGGGTAAGAAATTTTGCAAAAATTAAGGGCAGCATAATTTTTTTAAAAAAACAGTGAAAGGGCTAACAAAGATAATAGATTTTTCTAAACTTTATATTCCCATTTTCAGTAGTTGATGGATTGGTTTGGATGTCCATGAGTCTTTTTAGGGCATCTCACCAAACATGAGTACCCCACTAGAGCAGGTACCCAATGTAAGCTTTTCCACTCTATAAATCTTTGTACTTAATTTAAAGCCATATCTCTACTTAATATCCTCTGAGTATCCAAACACAAAAAAGGGTATAGAGCTGCCAATGGCACTAGGTCAACTCCAAACGTTATCTATCTCTAACTCGTTTAGACTCGATTGATTCAACTATGGTCAATACCAATAACCTACTATAGTTTGGGCTCAGCTGTCTAGCCCATCATAAAGACTTTGATGCTGCTGATGATAAGTTCCAGTACAAAAAATCCCAACTTATAAATCTTTAAGAGTTCTATATCCAACCTTACAGATTATATTAGGTTACCAAAAACCACGGTTCGGTACCATATTTTACATTGGGTCAACCAGCTCAACCAAATCACCCCACTATAACCCCACCATCCTGAAGCGGAACCTTGGATTGTAAGCTATAACGAAAGTTTCCATATGCAAGTTAAAGAGGTAGGTGAAGTTTAATATCCAAGGTATCCTTTATGGAAAGATAAATCCAACCCAACCTTTAAAACCAAAACCCCCAAACATCAGAAGCGGCGTATCCCAAGCCCGTTTACATCATGTGTAGTTACACATACCGGTTAAGTAGATATACCGGGGTTATAGGTGCCACATGGATATCCCAGGTATAACCTGATCCCCTGATAAGAATAAAAAACCAGGTTTACCTCCACAAAATTTCATCCCCTGACCCAACTTCTTAAAACTCAAGTTGACGGATCCCACCACCCGGATTGAGTTTACAGTTGGGCAAGCCAAACCGAAAAGGTCGGGTGATTTCCGACAAATCCAACCCCAAACCGTTATCTTATACCTCGTGGGTTAATGGACTGGATCTCACAAACCTTACTATCGATAAACCCTCTATTAAAAACTAGGGCGGGGTTGGGGTTCGGTTTGGGTGGGGGGCTTTGTAGCCGCCCAGGTAGGGTTAAATTAGTTACCCAAGTAAGAATTCCATGTAAGGAATGGATACCAACTTTAAAAGTTCGCCAAGGATACCTTACCCAGCGATTGATCGCTAAAGTTCGCCGATATCTTACCCAGCGATTGATCGCTAAAGTTCGCCGATATCTTACCCAGCGATTGATCGATACAGCTCGCAGCTACCAGTTCCGCCAACGCTCGCGTTACGTTTTGCTGACAGGTAGCGGTTGGGGGGTATTGAAACTGAGGTCCCACCCCACCCCGGCTTAACCAATCGTTGGCGTGGTGGGAGCAATACGGCACGCCTTTAAACCACAACCTTTTATTTTCAACGTGCAACTAACGGGGGATAAAGGGCATTCGCCGACTAGGGGGTCACATGGGGGCTTGGAAGGCAGTTAAATAGTGGGTCTAAACGCGGCGCCCGTAGCGGGGCCGATCGGCGGCGGAATCACAGGGCGGGCGAGGAAGCCATGGTGGGGGTGGTACGCTAGGAGGGGGACGTTGGCGATGGCCGCCGTGTCCTCAAGGGGCAGGGTTTGCGCCCACCGGGCGGCCTCCCCGGAGAGGATCCGGGCCTGGATGCGCTTGGTGTAGGGCGAGCTCTTGGTGGTGAGCAGGATGGGCCTGATGCGCTCCACGATCTATGCGTCAGCGGCTAGGGGATGGTGGCTTACCTGGTCACGCAGGGCGGGCTCAGCGCAGTCGAGGCAGGTCTGGACCACGTAGTTGGCATACACGTCCTGCAACAGGTGCTCCAGCTCGCGCGACCACAAGATCTCCTCGATCAGCTGCCGCCTCAACGCGGCATCGGCCGACCGGATGCACAGCTCGATCACGTTGGAGCTGAACTTCTGGGCCGACAGCCGAGGCATGTGGCCGAGGAAGTTCTGGATCAGGCCGCGCGTGTAGTGGCAGTTCTGGAGCTTGATGACGTACTGGACCACGTAGTTGCCGTAGGGGTCCTGGACGAGCGACAGCGCGTTGGCGGCGATCACGATCGCGAGCTGATCGCGCTGGTGGAAGCTGGCGTGGTCGAAGCACCGCTGGACGACGCAGCACCCGTGCTTGTGCGTCCCCACCGGGAGGCAGTCCTTGCTGATGGCATCGAACACAAACTGGGGTCAAATAGAGCCTGGGAAACCTACCTGGTTGTGTTTGCTGGGAAACATGGTGATGCACTTTTGGATCACGTGGTTGCCGTTGGAGTCCTGCGGGTGAGCGGAAAGGCAGCAGTTTACCTTGATGAGGGATACGACGTGGGGCCCGAGGGCTTGGCCGAGCACCTGCATCTGCCGGCGTCAGCTCGGATAGGGGGGCGCTTACCGCTCGGTTGGCGTCCGACTCGGCCTCCGCCGTGGTGGCGCTCTGGGCGGCTGCGGCAAGGATCTCGATCATCTTCTGCAACGCGCGGGTGCCGTGCGAGTTGTAGGCGATGCGCGAGAAGGAACCGAACGCGTTGTGCAGCAGAGCCACCCGCTGCCCACCCGAAGCCCGCTCCATCAGCTTCTGGCTGAGGTAGTTTCCGAAGGGATCCGTCATGAGTTCCGCGAAGTGCGGCGAAAGCTCGGTAAAGATGGCGCTGGCGAAGGCGGGGTCGCCCTCCTCCAAAGTCTTCTGCAGGTAGCGGCAGCCGGGCTGGTCCTGGCACAGGCCGTAGAGCTTCCCGATGTAGCTGGCAAAGTCGGCCTGGCCAAACTTGGCCTCTAGAGCCTTTAGCGAACGGCGGGGCCAAATTACCGCTGAGCGACGCAGCGCTCTTCTCAGCCTCGCCGGAGCGGCGCGAGGGCTTGGAGGCCACGCGAGCCGCGCGGGGTGGGGAGGGGGCTGAGACGTGGGGCTCCGATAGTCAAAGACGGCAGGCGTGGGGGGCAGGGAAGTGTCAAGTGGACTCAACCTCCCGGACTCCGCTTCGGTTTGGCCAGATGGTGTGTGGATGGAATTGGCACTGATCCCGCTTGGTGCACTGCCCCAGAGCAAAGTAGCGACACGGCGCTTTGGACTGGGCAATGTTTCGCCGCCGATTCTGCTTATCGGAAGTAAAGGCTTGACAAGTTTGAGAAGTCGAGGCAAATGGAGCATCTGTAAAGCTGTAAGGGCCAGGACAAAGGGGTACCTAGGGGCGATGCGACGGTAGCTGCCGATCCGGAGCGCGCTGGCCGCAACCCGGGGGCCTGGCCGTGAAACCCTCCGGCGGGGCATCGTTGAACACGGAATCGGCAAAAGCCTCGGAGAAGTTGGCTTTGAGGGGAAGCTGGGAGCCGGCCATCTGGCAACGTTAATGCCAGCCCCAGCTTTACCTTTGGGACGCCGAAGGGGAGGGCGTTTATGGAATAGGCTTCACCCTGGTACCGGTTAAAGCTCTCCGGTGTGGAGAATGGCGTGACCAACGCTAGGAGATCAGAGGAAACTTCAAGAGCCTACCATCCGTGTGAGAGTCCGCATCGTCGAGAAAGCTGGCATCGAAATGGGGCGCCAACCCATAGCTTCGTTCATCCGCGCCGGACTTTGGACCTTGGATAAACAGGCGCCTATCCTGGTAAACCTTGCTTACAGGCTCGCCATGTTTCTCTTCGCTGATGTGGAGGGCATCCAGACTTTTCCAAAGGCCTTTAAACTCCTCAGAGTTACAGCGGGAAGCGGGTACCGAACGGACGGCGGCAAAGGGGTGGAACGCAGGGCGGGGTTCGCCCCTCCGCTGCAAGTTGAAGCCGGCGGGAGGGCGGCGCATGGCCAAGGTGCGTTGGGCCGACTCGACAGTAAAGTTGGTGGGGCGGGTCAGCTGGTCGAAATAAACGGCGCTCTGCGAGCGAGCAGCCGGGTTGGTCAGGCTAAAAACCCCCATACCGCCAAAATTTGAAGTGTGGGCGTCCTGGCTCATAGGGTTGGACCTCGTCTGGCCGGAAAAGGGAAGGAAAACATCGTAATCGCTCTAAGTCGAAAGGTTTGCAAATGAAAATAGGTAGGCTTACCCCTATAGGAGAGCAAGTATAGCCAGGTGTATAGCTCTTTAGATTAGTTGGTTGGTGTAAAACGCTTACTCTGTTGGGTTTAAGGTTGGGTAGAGTAGGGGGAGATAGAAGGGACTCTGGGGATCCTTGAAAAGGGGAGGTGGTTGGAGGGTTTAACTTGGGCTTAAGGTCTTTGGTGGGATGAAAGGAATCGGAAAGCGTGCGACCAAACGGCAAAGACATGAAGTTTCGATACTGCTGGGTAGGAGGTTCGTACCTTTATTCCAGTTGCCGGCGACCTAATGAGCTGCTCCCAAGGTTTTAAAGGGTTTTCTACATGGCCTTTACCAAGGAAACTGTAGGGGCTACAGCCAATCACGGCGTAGATATCGCTACCCATCATGCTACTTTATCCATCACCCCATCCCCACCTTCGAAAGCTGCCCTTTTGGCCTTTCCAACCAATCGGCTGTAATTATTTGAAAGGTAGCCAATCATACACCCTATTAAAATTCAGATCGATGTTTCACCGCCTAGCCACTTTATAACCAGAGTTTAGGGCGTATGAAGGGCTTCCTTTTGATTTAAAGGGTAAGGAAGCTTTGCACTTTCTAATACTCTGAAGCTTCTTTAATATGACTGTGCCAATCAAATTGTCGTTGGTAAGAGATAAACTTGTGGAACATGAGTCTTTAATCAAGCCTTTATTCTCTTACCCATTTCAGAAGCCCATTCAAACTTAAGGGGTGATTATAAAGCCCTTGTGATTGGACTATCTTACCCTATTCTGTTACCCTCGCTTTTAATCCCTTTGGATGATAAGCTTCATAGGATGGGCCAATATAACCCTAGCAGATCTAGCAGTTTTTTTTGAGTAAGCCAATTATATAAATCATCATTTAAAGATCAATCTTGACAATCAAGGTTTTCAGTAAATCTGTAAGTCACAAGTTTTGATCCGGTATAAAATGTTTCAAGTGGCATTAAATCCGTTGAATTTGTCCATGAATAGCTTATTATGGGACCATCTAGTACTAAAAAAAATAGCTTATTATGGGCCTAAATCGATCTCTTTAATTAAGGTTATCGTTGACCTTACTTGGATACTTTCGCCCTTAACTAAATGAACCACCCACCCCCTTTGAGATTTTTGCAATTGATTTTATGCAAGGGCGCGAGTAACTTCAATCGGTATGGGACTTATGAAACTGTAGATATACATTACCTTCTCAAATTAACTGTACCATTTGATTTAATAATATAAACTCTAAACTTTATCATGCCATACGATAAGACTTTGTCGATGGCAGCCAAACCTCGTTAAAAGGTCCCCTTTGAGATTAGTGGATCCACACGTGTTAAATCAGGTTTCGGGTTCATGTGATGATCCCCCATCATCAATTTATCCAGCCGTACCCACCGTTAAACCTTACCTTTATAATGCCGCTTTCACCTAACCTATAACCTCCAACCCTTATTTATAAACCACCTGTTCACACCTTCGCTTGGAATAATTTACATACCCTTGATTTTTACATAAAATCTATTTGAAAATTTGGAACGGATCTAACTTATTATATGTTCAAACTTTTTAGTTTGTATCATTCTAAATCATCTAAATTAGATAAAAATGATCTCAAGGTTTACCTTAGGGGGAAAAAACTTAAATGCATGATATATGCCTTATGACTGAAGGTTGGAAACTTTCTTATATTTTATTCACTGTTATGATATGATGCTATCATTGTGTTTTATCATTTAACTTTTAAAAGGATAACACCTGCGATAGTTAACTTACTTTATTAATTGTTGAATTGCTTACCTAAAACTGTGTATGGCAGCAGGCAAATAGCTGATAGAATTAAAAAAATTTTGATTTAGATTAAATTAGGTAGCGTTTAGCTGTGGTGTTTTAAAATCATCTTATAGATAAAATCATTACAAATGCATGTATATTTTAACCTCTACTCCAAAACTACTTTTACTCTCAAATAAAATTAACACAAATATTTGATGTAATATAGACATAGTCATTCAGTTGATTTGATTGGCCCAATGTTTCAGGTATAAGGTTGGTTTTTAATTTATTTATTTTTTATATTTAGTTGATTCTATTGATCAAATATTAGTCAAACTTTCTGATATCTATCTATATTACCTCATTTCATTTATTTGGTTGATTTTATTGGTCAATCTATGCTAAATTTATTGATTGCCAACTACAATAATTTGTTTTATTAAATTTAGTTAATTTTATTGGTAATTCTATAGTAAATTAATGATCACCATCTACAATGATTAGTTTTTGATAAATCTAGTTGATTTTATTGGCTAGGTTATGCAAAAATGATAGTCGTCTATAATTTAAGCTCTTCATACTATAATATCATACTTGCCTGGATTTTGAACATACACCCCAGACATAAGACATAGAGTATATCAAGAATCTCAATAGTGTAGTTTATATACATGGAGTTAAAATATTTATCTTATACAGATGCTTTCTTTTCCATTCTCCTTTTATCAAACCTTGCCAAGATCAACTAAATATTTTCTAAAGAAGCTATGCTTCTAATAGTAGTAGCACCTATACTTCAAAAAACCTTCTCTACCTCTTACCTAAAGTTTTATATAGGTACCCTTATAAAAACCTAACCCTTTTACAGCCAAAACTTTTATATCCATCAACTTTTTTACAATTCTTACTTAATATATAGTTATCCTTTAATACTATTTATAATTTTAATAGTTATGGCTCCATTATCTATAAACTCTACTTTTTAACTAAGTTAAAGTAACTAAAGATAAAAAATAAAAATTACAATGCTTAAAGTAAGCCTTCAATACCCCAAAGCTATTTTAAAACCCCTTACCAAAAATTAAAATTCAGCTTTGATCTAAAAATTATATACCATTTTTACTTTGATTTCTTCATTTTGTATTTTGATCTCAACATTTTACAAATCAATTTCAACATTTTGCATTTTGATTTCAACATCTTGCATTTTGATTTCAACATTTTGCAAATCAATTTCAACATTTTGCATTTTGATTTCAACATCTTGCATTTTTATTTCAAAATTTTGCAAATTGATTTCAATATTTTATATTTCAATTTCAACATTTCAATTTTTAATTTCAACATTTCATATTTCATTTACAATATTATAATTCAATTTTATTAATTATGCTTCACTTTAATATTTTATATTTGTTATTCAATATTTTATAATTCAATTTTAATGTTTTTAGTTTTAGTGATTGCACTATATCTAGTTCTAACTACAGACTCATTGATTTCCTCAGCATCAGTGTTTTCTTTTGGTAGATTATAATTTGATATAAGGAATATACAAATATTTTTTAATATGAAAAAAGTGAGCAATTATATGCTTGCACTATTTCAGCAGAAATAATAAAATAAAAAATCACTAAAATTTGTGTTGAGATTAAACTATGAAATCTTGAAGTTGAAGTATAAAATATATAAATTGATTTGTAAAATGTTGAAATTGAAATACAAAATATTAAAATTGAAATGCAAAATGTTGAAATCAATTTGTAAAATGTTGAAATTGAAATGCAAAATGTTGAAATCAAAATGCACAATGTTGAAATAGATTTGTAAAATGTTGAAATTGAAATGCAAAATATTGAAATTAAAATACAAAATGTTGAAATCAAAGTAAAAAAGGTATATTCTATAATTAATAATTCCCATATCCGACCCTCCTTTTCTAACCTTTTACTTGTATCTAACTTTAAATAGGCTGAGTATTGCTTGAAGCTTTATAGTCCATAGCTTCTATAACAATAAACCCTTTAAAGAGACCTTACTTAAAGTAGCCAAAGATAGTATCCAAAAACTTAACCTATTTATAATCAAGGCTCCAAAACACTTAAACTCCCTACTTAACTCTTTTCTGATACTGTCAATGTGTTAAAGATATTAATATCATAAAGCTAGTCTATATGACTATAACTTTAAGATGAACCTCAGTAGCCCTCCAAAAGTTGAGGGTAAGTTGTGAAGTCATATACCAAGTCTATGGGGAGTTAAACTTAAGATGATAGTGAGGTTGATGCTTTGGGTGATATTTATAGATGAGAAGTAGCAACCTGGAGATTTGAACTTTAATACATAGTTGGAAAACTTCTTAATGGATCCAGCAATCTTATAAAAATAAGGTTTATGGAAGCACACAGATAAATTTTCTTAACAAAAATTTATTTAGAAAAGTTGATCAATGATTAAGTTAAATAAAAAAATTATTTGAGGTAGGTCAACCTTGGGACAAATACCACACCAAGAATGTTTTCTAGCCAGTACAGGTTTTGAACTCAAAACCTGCACTAGGGGTGGAAGCAGTTTTACCCACTCGGCTAACCACCCTTGATTAAGTTAAATAAATGATGAAAGGTATTTGGGTTGGTTTCAGGGATGGTCCCTTTATCTCTTTTTTTAGTACTAGATGGTCCCAAGTACCTTTATCTCTTTTAGCACCATGATTATTCATTTTGATGTGGCCCATTATTTAATCATTGTAATCTAAATGCCACTAGTTTTAGATAATATCAACTCCATTAACCAAGCAATATTTTTTAACCTGAATTTTGTCAGGGAAACTGGAGCTCAGGAGGTTGCTGAAGGGAAAGTCACAGGCCAAAGGTGATACAACAAGGCCAAGTGACCCAACAAAATGAAGAGACATCCTAAACAGTCAGTATTGTGTTTCCATATATATCTTTGGAGCAAAACGCACACCAAGCTGGTCACAACCATCAGGGACAAGAGGCCTGGGAGCTGGGAAGGGTGGCATAAAATCAAGGGAAAAGGCCAGAAAACTATGAGGAGGTGGAGCCAGCAGAATAGGTGGCAGAGTGGGTGGAGGGCTCACATACAGCAGTGGGTGCAAACCAGAGCAGAAAATGAACTGCATCCATCACAGAACTTTGGAGAGGTATATTTTTTGTTAATGAAAATAAAAATTATATAAGATACTGGCCCAAAATTTCTAGACTTTATTAGGGTGATCAAAATATCTGAGAAAAGCAAAGCCTTTCTCATCTCAGGACTTAACTTATAGGGGGTTGATTCACAAAGATTCCAAATGTTTATTGAAATCTGATATGAGCTACAAATTTATCATTCTTCAACAAAATCAAAATTTTTCAAATTTGGCCTGATTTCATAACCTCATATCTTGTAATTTTCTGGGTGTTAAGTTCGATTCCCACCTAGTTTTTCACCTCAAATAAGCCATTTTCCTCAGCCCTGGCCAGCAAAGCCAAAACCCATTTTTTGTCAATGACCTTAGAAAGGTCATCAGTGGCCTTTGGGGGTTCTGGTCTCTGCCCCAAGGACTTGTTGGACTTACATTTAGAAGGCCAATTAATTCTAGGGAATATATCACTAGCTGTGATATCACCCTCTGCTCTTGGATGGGGTTCTACACCACCTGAGGGGACATTGGCCAAGGCAAAGTTCTTGTGGAGAGTAGGTAGCATCATGGCAGCTAAAGAGGCTTGGATGGCAGGACCTGCAGCATCTGGGAAGCTAGAGTGAAAGTCATGAATTAGGTCCTGAGAATTAGTCATGTCCCAATATGATACCCAGCTATTATCTGTCTCATCATATCCTTTCCAGGACAACAAGTATTGCAGGAGGTTCCAGGATAGACAAGAAGCAAGAACAGCATAAATCTCATATTGGGGTTCACCATCCACTATGACAGGATCTGAGAGAGGTGGCATGGGACCATTGAAGGGGGTCAGGGGGCATTCATGTAAGGTGCTGAACACTTTGATGGAGGGGGTAAGTTAACCTAGTAAGCTGATGGGCCAATTTCTTGAGGATCTTGAAGGGTCCAACACACTTGGGACCTAACTTGTGGCAGGGTTGCTTCAGGTGGAGCTTCTTGGTGTTGACCATGATCAAGTCACCAGGCTTATACTCAGGTCCTTCATGGCGCTTTTGATCAGCATATTCTTTGTAGATCCTCACAGCGTCAACAAGATGGTCCTTCACTGCCTGATGTATGTCCCTGAGCTCTTTAGCATGCTCATTAGCAGCAATAACGGTGAACTCAATCTGCAGACTTAGGTTAAAGCTGGAGTTGTAACCATAGTTTGCGAAGAAGGGGAAGTGCCTGTAGAGGCATGTGTCAGGGTAAATCCTAACATTAGTGGAATTCCTGAGATTACAGCTATCATTAGTCAGATCAATAGGATATGTGATGAAGTTAGATCAAATAATTGCATATCAAATGAATGATTGTATTAAAAATGTTAATTAATCATTTAATTACTTCAATTGCAAAATATTGAGTCAATTAATTGCATCAAAACAAATTTATGATAAGTCTGAGACAATTCCCACTGCCTTTCAAAATCACATGCAAGTTGCAATCCCATAAGCTCCATAGAAGAATAGTGCACTGTTTTGAAATTAAATAAGCTTAGGTTAGTTCAGGAAGTTGGATGGTATATAAAACCAAAACATACATCTGGTTAATCTTTGCAGTTAATAAAAATATTCTTCATCATGCAAACACTATTAAGTTTATTTACTAAAGTATTATCAATACCAATCTACCACCCCAGCCTACAAGAAACTCCCTTTCAACTTTCCCCTTTTAAAACCATATCTTTAGGCAACTCTCATACCAGCTTACCCACCATTTCTTATACCTAGACACCTCTAGTGTCCTTGTCATACTGGTTTAAACCCCTTAGTTATGCTAGCTCATGGTTAGCTACCCCCAACCAGATCATCAGTACACCAGTCTCTAACAGCATGGATAAGGTTATTATAAGCGAATTGCGCCAGTGGGAGGTGAGAGGACCAATTTTTCTGTTCAGCATTGGAATAACTATGCAAGAATTGCTCCAAACCTTGGTTTACCTTCTCCGTCTGTCCTTATGACTGGTGGTGGAAGGCTGTGGAGCAGGAGGGGTGGATGCTGAGGATGGAAAGTAGGGCTTCCTAGAACTGAGCAGTAAATTGTGGGCCCTGATCACTGATAATCTCCTTGGGGAGACCACGTAAGCAAAAGAAGTGATCTACAAAGAGGCGGGCTGTCTCAACTGAAGCAATGGTGGTGTTTCAGGGGATGAATTGGGCCATCTTTGTGAAACGGTCCACCACAACCATTACTGCATTGTAACCCTGGGAGAAGGGAAGTTTTACAATAAAATTTGACAGACACTGATATCCAAGGGCCCTCTGCAGCATGGAGGGGAACAAGCAATCCAGCACTCTTCAGGTAGCTTGGCTTTGACCAGTTACACGTCAAGCAGGACTTTGTGAATTTTGCCATATCTGTGGCTTTACCCTTCCAACTGTAGGAGTGGCAGACCAGCTCAAGCGTCTTGTCCTTACCAGGGTGGCCAGCAGTTGGAGGGTCATGAGCTTCACGGATCACTTCCTCACGCAGGGGTCCATGAGGTACCCACCATTTGCCTGATGGAGGATGACCCCATCCATCAACTGGTAGCCTTTGTCCAGGGATTCACCATTTCTATGGAAGGCCTGCTTAATCTTATCATAGTCAGCTGACAGAGGTTGGGACAACCTAACATGGGCAGGGGTGTCAGTGTCCCCTTCCACAGGTTCTATCATAAGCAGAGAGGGGGGGTTAGACAGTGGGCTCTCCTTCACCTGTTCCAGCCTAATCAACACTTGGGTATTGTGGGCGTCAACTAGCTGGGTCTGGGGCTAGGGCAGGGTTCCAGGATAGAGCATCAGATAACATGTTTTGGGTGCCCTTAATGAAGTCATATTGGAATTCAAACACTGACAGGATTTTAACCACCGGAACTGGCGAGGGGATAGCTTCTGGGAGGCGCGGTAGTACATCAATGCCTTATGTTCAGTAAAGATAGTAAATGGACACTTAGACCCATGAAAATGATGGCGCCAATGTAGTACTGCCTCAACAACTGCAAGGAGTTCCTTATCACATATTGCATAGTTGAGCTGCGCCAGGGTCATTTTCTTAGAAAAGTAAGCAACAGGCCGTTCCACCCGTCCACCCCCTCTTGTAGCAGAGCAGCTCCCACCACAAAGTTGGAAGAATCAGTGGAGATAATAAAGGGGCGGCTGGGGTTTGCATGTACCAACACCGGTCTGGACAATAGTATGGACTTGACGGTGTGGAATGCGGCGTTGCATTCATTGGTCCAACTGAAAATCTTCTTCCCTGAAGCGGTGTATAGAGGGGCGGCAACTTCTGAGAGCTGGGGAGTGAACTCATTGAGGAAGTTACATGTCTCAAGGAAGCTGTGTAACTCCGTGAGAGATGAGGGGGTAACCCAATCATGGATAGCTGCTTCCTTATCTGTGGCAATCATGTGGCCATGGGAGAAGATAATGTTTCCTAAGAACTCAACCTTGAGTTTGAAGAACTCACACTTGCTATCCTTAATTGTAATGTTTACCTGTGAAAGCCTCTCCATGACAGTTACAAGGTGTCAGGCATGAGATTCTGCATCTGGGGAGAAGACTAGTATGTCGTCCATGTATGAAATCGCGCAAGTACCCATAAGGTCTCCCAAGACAGCATCAATGAGCCTCTGAAAGCAGGCGGGAGCGTTCTTCAAACCAAACGGCATAACCATGAACTGGTAGATACCTTTCCGAGTATGAACAGCAGTCAATCACTCCTGGCTTTCTTTAATGCGGATCTGGTTGAAAGCGTTGAGACAGTCAAGCTTGCTGAACACCCTAGCCTTCTCCATGTAGTGGGTAATTGTTGCTCCGGAGGGAGTGGATGCGGCTCAGGCACCGTTACATTGTTCAGATCACCATAAACAACGCAGGGACAAAGTGAGCCATCAGACTTCTCTACAAACAGGAGGGGGAGCACACAGGTGAGGATTCTTAAAGATTTGACCCTTAGAAAGCATGTCGTCTACCCAAGCGTCCAAAGCAGCCTCCTCCCTCAGGGACAAGGAGTAGTTTGGAAGGGATATCTTGATAAGGTCCACGGTCAACTTAAACTCAAAGTCAAACTTGGTGTGCTCATGGAGTGGGCGGGCCTTTGTTGGATCAAACAGATCAGCATATTCACGGTTGCATCCTGACAGAGTAAGTATTGGGGTCAGGGAATCAGTAGATTGAATAGAGGCTAGGCCCACCTTAGAAGAGGGGCCCCACCTTCTGGGGAGCACCGTGGCACTCTCATCTAAGCAATGGATGGTAACCGTGACTCCATCAGGAAATTGTGCGTGCATGGTAGAGTCCAGGAGGTAAGTGGCAATGTCAAACCGGTGCCACCAGCCAACCCCCAAAATAACAGGGTATAGGATGTTCTTTATTGAGGAGAAGCTCTCAAAAAGTAACCATCGCCTGCAATGAAAGGAACAGGTGTTAACACGTGATAACTTGAAATGGTTTGAGATGCACCACCCTTCACAAACTGACCAACTCCCAGGGCAGCTCCAGGGCCTCTGCCAACTCTTGGCGGATGAAGTTTTCAGTTGCACCAGTGTCCACCAAAGCGAGTGCTTGAAAGCTCTTCCCTGAAGAAGAAAAAGTAGCAATGAACAAGAAGTAAGCAGAGGAGGTTTTATTTCCCTCAGAGCTAATGGAGGACAGGATGGCTCCAAGCCCAGAGGCCGGCGTATAGTTGGGAGTGTCCCCTGAAAAATTTACCCCAAATGACTTCACATTGCCAGTAAGTTGTCCACGGGACTTAGATGGTGTGGGGTAGCTTAGTGCTCTATGTTCGGTGGAAGGAAGATCTCTATCACATGAGACTACGCCAGTCAGGACAGCCAAGCTTTTGGTGGGGTCAGCCACGGCTAGCTCTTCTTTAATCATCCTCTCATGGATCTCTACTCGTTTCTGGATGGGGTTCGCCACAAGAGGTGACTCTGGAGTGATAGAAAAGAGTTGTTCAACTGGGCCAACTGGGACAACAGGTTGGACAGAATGCATAGGTTCCAAATGGCAACTCAGGCTCTGTGGCTAAAGTGAAGTGAATGCTCTGAATCAAATGGGTTAGACTTACTAACCCCCTATACTTTTGAGGACAAAAGTGAGGGTGTTAACTTAGTGGCGGATATGGCTTATTTCCACTAAACGAGTTGTGCAGGGTTTAGCCCACTGAGCAATGGCCAAACGATATGGAGATTGTTGGACCCTCAATTAAACGTAATAAAGTTATATATAAAAATATGAGGCAATCGCCCCAGCTTCGCTCCTTTTTATTTTAATATAATTGAATTGGCAGACCTTCTCTGCTTCCGCTATCTACTTCTTCCTACTCACTTCCTCTTTCTTCTACCAAAAACCTCTACCTCTTTCTCTTTCTCGCTCAACCTTTAACCCTCAGTATTTCTCAACGGATTTGACATATTTCACTTAGTAATTCTTAATTTGCTATCAATGTAGAATTCATTCAACCCTCGAAGCTTCAATGGAATTTCCTCAAATACTGAACCCTAATTGATTTGATCAATTCACCTCGCATTGCTCTAACCTATTACTCACCCTTGGAGCTCGCTTTGCATCTAATCAACAATACACTGGAACACTAGCTTATCGCCCAGTCATATTGAAATCTCAACAGAGGGGTAATCCATGGAGCGCAGCGGTGCAGGGCCAGTGGTGAGAGGACCCCCACCTATGACGGAGGTTTCAGTCTCAACTTCCAGTGAGCTCACTGCTGGTTTCAAGCAGTACTGGGAGAGTATGGAAGTAGGGCATTCTAGAATCAGGTTGGAAGTGCTCATAACGGCCATTGTCTCAGATGGATATGTCACTACTGGATCAGAAACATGTTAGTGCCCCACAGTGATGGAGTTTTCAAGTTCTAAGATCTGAAGTTCAGCGGTACAATTAGGCTTGGTGGCACAGAGGCTGATAGACAACAGGGATGCAAGGATGGAGCACGTCCCAGATAAGGAGTGGGGAGGGTTATCCCATATGCCAAGAGAAGCACCAGTATTATTAAGGGACTTGCGGAGATGGGCAATTTTCAAATGTTCAAGAGATTATAACCTTGATGCTCGCTTTTAAAACATGCGCAAGTATTGAGCTTTAGCGAGGTATCCTTGGGACAAGTGTACAAAGAATTTATAGTCCTCAAAGGTAGCAGGGGGATGCTCACATGGCTTGACAAAGGTTTCCAACATTGGGAGAGATTCCAGGAGGGATCTATTATTCTCATCCGTGGAGAGTAACCATTGGTGAGCTCCCTCTGAAATCTCACAGAGCAGCAGCTGGAAAAGGAGGACGTCAGCTAAGTCCTTGCCTTGAGACTTCTGGCGGGCTCTAATGCTGAACAATGTGTTAGATCTCATTTTAAATTTGGAATCACTTGAATAGTGGAGAGTGAGATTGGTAGTGGAAGGTATGAACACTGTATGAGCGTCTTGAGTGAGGGAGCCGCACAACACCCTCAGCACACCCTACGAGGAAGGTAACAAACAAGGCCAGAAGGGATACAAAAGTACCAGCCCAGTGGACCGCTTCTACAGGTCACAAAGCTTAGAGGATTGGGCTAACTCTAGCCACCCAAAAGTAGAAGAAACTCAAAAAAATCCAGGCTTTTCTCAGATAATGTCAAGAAACTGGAGTGCCGGAGGTCGCTGAAGGGAAAGACACAGGCCAAAGGTGATACGACAAGACCAAGTGACCCAAAAATGAAGAGACGTCCTAAAAGGTCTGTATTGTGTTTCCATATAAATCTTTGGAGCAAAACGCTCACCAAACTGGCCACAACCATCAGGGACAAGAGGCCCTGGGAGCTGGGAAGGGTGGCATAAAATCTAGGGAAAAGGTCAGAAAAATAGGAGGAGGCGGAGCCAGCGGAATAGATGGCGAAGTGGGTGGAGGGCTCACATACAGCAGTGGGTGCAAACCAGAGCGAAAAATGAACTCCAGCCCTTCACAGAACTTTGGAGAGGTGTGTTTTTTGTTAAAAAAACAAAAATTATATAAGATACTGGCCCAAAATTTCTAGACTTTATTAGGGTGATCAGAATATCTGAGAAAAGCAAAGCCTTTTTTCATCTTGGGACTTAACTTATAGGGGGTCTATTCATAAAGATTCCAAATGGTTATTAAAATCTGATATGAGCTACAAATTCGTCGTTCTTCAACAAAATCAAAATTTTTCAAATTTGGACTGATTTCATAACCTCATATCTTGTAATTTTCTGGGTGTTAAGTTTGATTCCCACCTAGTTTTTCACCTCAAATAAGCCATTTTCCTCAGCCCTGGCCAGCAAAATCAAAACCCTTTTTGTCAATGACCTTAGAAAGGTCATCAGTGACCTTTAGGGGTTCTGGTCTCTGCCCCAAGGACTTGTTAGACTTGACTTTAGAAGGGCGATTAATTAAAGTGGAATATGTTACTAGCTGTGAAAAATTTGACCTCACAATCCTAAACAAAGTTTATAATTTTATCAAAAAGGTGACCTATCCAGTGATAAAATTTTTTAATAATACCTATTGAAACTGTCCCAACCTCATTTACTCTATATTTGTAATCAATGTGATAGTTTTAATGAACTGGGAGGTCAATAGCTTATCCTTTGTCCTTCAACCTTTTTAAATTTGGCCTTAACCCATTTCCTGGTCAATAGGAAGATAAAAAAGGGAATGCAGGCCAATTTGTGTTGGCTTAATTTATATTGCTCTTCCTTAGTTACCTTCTCCTCTACAACTATGTCACTGTACATGACATTACCCTCTTAGTTTTCCCAGAGATCCTATTCCCTCAGTGGCTCCATAAGGAAGAAGTTCTTTCATTCACATAACAACTTCATGGCTGCTAAAGAAAAGGTTGATTTGGGGCCAGCTGCCTCAAGGAACCATTTATGGAAGGAATACATTAGCCCCTAAGCATGAGTAAAATCATGAGCAGTAACCCAGCTGCTGAAATTTTAACTGGATCATGATTTATTTCAATTACAAATATTGTGATTTATTATGTAGCACCTGTCAAGAAAGTATCTATAACTATCCAGTTCCCAGCTTGGTGGTGCATGAAGCATGGGGCCAAAGCAAGGAAACTCGTTGTCAAAGTTACCATAAAAATAGCCCAGCAGATGGTGCTGGAGCTAATAATACATAAGGTGAGAGTGTTGAGCACTACAAAAGTAATATTGACTTGATCAAACCTCAGAACTTGGCTGTGATCCAGAGGACTGTTAGTAATCAAGTTTTGTACAGGGGCAAGGTGACTAGTGACTGGGTTTGGAGGGAACCTGGTAGGACCAGCAGTGTACCTGAGGCTGTGATAGTTTTAAGTAAAAAAATTGGCTCATATATCGCAAGACCTCCTCAAAGAGGTCCACGCACAGGTGCAACCAAGTCAACATATATGAAAAAATGTAAAATGACAAGGGAGTTATTGGAAATACAACCAACGAGAAACATTGGTCTTGAGAAAAGATACTTAAGCTCACTTGGGGAAATTTTGGATCAACTGAAGTGGTACAAAGACTTGGTGCATCAATAAACACATGTTTTTATCTGACAGGGTCACATACCTCGAAATTGACTTAACTTGATTAATCAACTGAAGTTGAACCTGATCCAAGCTTTTAATTTTGTAAATGGAACGGGGTTCAAACCTCCATTACCTGATTAATCAAATTGTCCCATTATTGTTTAATTTGAAGCTCATTCGTCTTAACCCTAGAGCCAAAACACGGGGCTGGGCTTTAGGCACATCACTAGTACCAACCTGTGCGTACCTAGCCTGTACCCAGCGTTGATCCAAGGTGTGCTTGAGATCAGGAAGGGCCTGAAGGTTCACCTTCTGAACCTTCTGCCTTCCAGCCTTGTCCCTGCTGTTGGTACCCTCTATAAGGTCATGTAAACATGCTTTTTCCCTCTCCTCTTTTTGGGCTCCACCCCCTCCAGGGGCATTCACCAAGGAAAAGTTTTTGTGGACTGGGGCCAACTAAATGTCAGCAACGGCTTGATTAAACTTTAATCCTGCAGCCTTAGGGAAACGCTCATGGAATGCTACAATTATTCTTGGGCATGGGCACAATCGTGCGCTGGGACCTGACTGTTCTCCGCTGCATCAAATCACTTCCAGGATACAAGATACTCAAGTCTTCTTCTTACCTGACAAGAGGCTACAATTTCCTCAACTTCCCATTCTGGATCCCCATCCATAAGATAAACTTCAGGAGTTCTGGAGGGGGACCTTCAAGCAATATGAGCTTGCTTTCATGGAATACTGAAAAGATTCAAAAATGAGAGATTGATGTATCCCCCCTTTAGGTTGGGACCACCTAGTGCTAAAAAAGATTAAAAATGAGGGGAATTTCCAAAGAGTACAAGGCGTGGCCCACCTTATTGATAACGCGGTATGGCCCAATCCTCTTTGGTCCCAGTTTTTGCATAGTTGCTTGATTAGGATATTTTTAGCATCCAGAATCACGAGATCTCCTTTCTTGTAAACAGGTACAACCCATCTCTTACCATCAGCATGCTCTTTGTAAGCCTGCATGGCCGCATCTAAATTCATGCTCACCCCTTGATGTACTTTCTTAATCATTTTTGCAAAGTCCACTACCACTTACACTAAAATCCACAACTGGGCTCTATGTTGAAGGCGGGATGAAGTCATAGTTGGCGAAGAAGGGGGAACAACCAATTGATGCATGTTGTGAGTTGTTATAAATGAATTGAGCCATGAGGAGATGGGAAACCAAATCTGAGTGATTTGCGGCAGTGTAACACTGCAAGATCTGTTTGAGGAACTGGTTCACCCATTCTGTCTGCCCATCTGATTGGGGGTAATACGCAATTGAATGATAGGGACGGATTTGCAGAGTCTTACACAATTTTCGCAAAAGACAGAGGTAAACTGGGGCCTCAATCACTAATAATTTCTTGAGGGACCCCATGAAGAGCGAACACATTAGTAACAAACAGCCTAGCCATCTCAGCTGCGGTGACTGTGGTTCTGCAAGGGATAAAGTGGGCGAACTTTGTAAAATGGTCCACCACCATGATAGCATCATAGCTATCAGACACAGGCAATTTGACAATAAAATCAACCAATAGGGAAGTTCAAGGCCCATCAGCCTTTTGAACTTGTACTAACAACCCTGCTAAAGGCTGGCGATTCAGTTTTATTTGGTTGCAGACTAGGCACTCTTTACAATACCTGCCTACCTGAGTGGCTAATCCCTTCCAATTGTAAGTGCAGCGGATAAGCTCAAGGGTCTTCGCCTTCCCAGAATGACTAACGGTGATTATGTCATGATGATCCCGGATGATTTCCAGGCTAAGTGGTCCAGCAGGAACCTATAGGCACCTCTGAAACCACACCATCTCATTATTAACATGATAACCTCTGGTAATATCCTCCTGGTTCAATGCGCTCTTAGCAAGAACCATAGTATATTCAGCTGCCAAAGGCTGAGAAAGGACTACCTTTTTGAACATACCATATTTCTCCGCATTTTCTAGAGGAGAGAGCACTGCCCATTGGCCAAGGGAGAGGAAAGTTGATACAAAATCTTACCTGGGTGATCATTAAATGGGTATTATGCATCTCAACCTCCTTAAAATTGTGAGCTAGTTCAGGGTCAAGGCTCAATTCGTCCGCCAAACCATTTTCCTTGCAATAGTAACTTATAAGAAAACACAAATTGGGCTAAGGTCTCATGTCAGTAGGTTTGATGTGGGGTTGAGACATGAGGTGCGCGGTAGTACAGTAAGGCACGGTGATCTGTATGTATGTGGAAGGGTTGGGATAGTCATGCAAGTGATGACGCGAATAAGTCAGCGCCTCACCACTGCTAATAACTCTTTATCGTATATGGCGTAGTTTAACTATGGTAGAGACATCTTCCTAAAAAAATATTCCACTTGATGCTCTATTCCATATTCACCTACTTATAATAGGGCTGTCGCTATGGCGAAGTTGGAGGCATCTGGAGCGCCAATAAACTCTTTATTGGGGTTGACATAGTGAAGAACGGAAGTGGACAGCAAAGTACACATTACTGCTTGGAAGGCATCCTCCAAAACGAGGGCCCATTGAAGTACTTTTGCCTCACTTGCCTTATACAAAGGCGCTGCAACTTCAAGAAAGGTTTAGTGTGAACTTCTTAAGGAACATACACGTCCCCAAAAGCGTATCAATTCCTTAACCAAAGTTGGAGTGAGCCACTCACAAATCGTCTTCTCTTTGTCTGGAGTTATCATGTGTCCTTGGTCAAACACGATGTTGCCCAGAAAGGTGACCTGGGACTTAAAGATTTTACACTTACTAATTTTCAGTGCAAGGTTGGCAGCCCTCAAACGCTCCACCACCTGACAAAGGTGTAATGCATGGGACTCATTGTTGGGGGAAAATACCAGGATATCATCCATATAAGCTACCGCGCATACCCCCAGCAGGTCCCCAAAGCTTCATCAATATGGCGTTGAAAGATAGCAGGGACATTTTTAAGCCCAAAGGGAATAACCTGAAATTGGAAGATTCCTTTCTGGTATGAAATTCGGTCAACCACTCCTGGCCCTTCTTGATATAGATCTGATTGAACGCATTTAAACAATCCAGCTTGGAGAAGACTCTCGCCTTCTCCACATAGCGTGCAATCTGAGAGTCCATGGGGATGGGATGTAAGTCTGGTACAGTGACGTTGTTGAGATTCCCATAATCTATGCATAAGCGGAAGGTACCATTGGCCTTCTCTCCAAAGAGAAGTGGGGAACATACAGGGAAGGTTTGCTGAAAAATCTCACCTTTGGCTAAATGCTCCTTAACTCACACATCTAAGGCCGCTTCTTACTGTACTGTTAATGGATAAATTAGAGAAGAGATATGCACTAAATCAACGGTGAGCTTGAACTCACAATAAAACTCTGAATGATCTGGTAGTGCATTGGATGAAGCCGCATCAAACGAAGATTCTAACCCCTTTAAACAGAAAGGTAGGGGAGCTTTACTGAGGGCCTCAGCATTGGGTCAAGGCTGAGAGTGTGAATATTGGGCCAGTGGGGCAAATCGCCCTGAAAGTTGGCTTTGGCCAAAGGAACAATTAACTTGTGACCATTCTTCAAAGTTAAGAATAGGGTATTTTCTTTCAAGTTCGTCCTGACATCAAAATTTAGCCACCACTCTACACCAAAATGATGGGGTACAAGAGGTTTTTGATAGCTTGAAAGTGGTCAAACAAATGATATGTGCTAACTTGATAGTCCATTAAACCCATGATTTTCAGCATGGGGATTCCTTGAGAAGCCCCGCCTCTAATTATACCACCTGGAGAGTAACTCAACTCAAGGTAGTCAGCAAGGTCTTGGTCCATAAAATTTTCCGTGTCGCCAGTATCCACTAAAAATAGTTGTGCTTAATTTTCCCTAAAGGTGATGAAAGGGTAGCAGTCAGTAGAAAACAGCCTGAATGATCTTTATTTATAGTAGAAAACGCCAACACTTCACCACCAAACTTTTCATCTGGCATAAAAATGTCTTTCTGGTATGTTTTTAAATCATAAAGTAGAGGGATAGTTGGCCACTATTACTGCTGAGGCCACATATCCAACCATATCTTCAGCAACTGCATAAACGTTTTATAATTCAATTGTAACACCTTCTCCACCTCCTGGGATCCACTGATCATGGTTGTGGTCAAGCGTAGGTTCTCTGGAGTAATCTAATACACTGAATTGAGGTCAACTTCGAAGCCACATGGGAAGAGACATGGCTTGGTAGTATATGTGGAAACGCCCTTAGAAAACGTGTTTTGGGCCATGAATGACCCTATACACCCTTCATTGCGACAGGTAGTACAACATTATTCAAGGTCAACTCCCCCAGGCCCTTCATCAATGATCCTGCTTGCACCATCCAAATGTGGTGCCAAAGAAAAAAGTTTTATTTATGTCAATTTTATTGTTTTTAGTGGAAAGTCAGGGAATTATGACTCTCAGATCACGAAGTGTCCATATTTACCAGATACGGGCAAGTAGGGTGAGTAATTTCCAGGTGGAGATAGTGATAATAACGCCATAATGCTCCAACCCTCAGCAAAATGTGAAAACAGTGGGGCTTTCCGCCACAGCTGTGGCCACAGGCTGGCGCAAACCATTTTCACCTTGTGAAAGTCCCACATGGAAAAAGTTCATGCACATAAAGATAGGTGGTTGATTGTCTATTGTCAAGAGAGCATATATAACTCTCCAGTTCCCAGCTTGGCGGTGCACGAAGCATGGGACCAAATCAAGGGAACTTGTCATCAAAGTGACCATAAAAATAGCCCAAAAGATGGTGCTGGAGCTAATAAGACATAATGTGAGAGTGTTGAGCACTACGAAAGTAATAATGACTTGATCAAACCTCAGAACTTGGCTGTGATCCATAGGACTGTTTTTATTTAACTGAGGCAAGCCGATCAGGGGATGTGCATTACCGAGTATGTGTGGAAAACGAAGATAGATAAAATTGGGCACCCCGGGGTACTCAGGCTACTCCTTTTGCCAGTGGGACTGCCAGGTATGGGGGTTGGTGCACTACTCTGAGGAGGTTTCCCCCACTATGGAGCAGGTGTGAAGGAAGGGGTCTGTGTGGAGGAACCAGAGTGGGAACCACAATTCTATGAGCGCCTGTTGCCTTGGCCTCATATATCCATAGAGCCAGGCTTAAAAGTGCTCCAGTAAGTGGACGTGCTACCTGTTGATAACCCCATGGATGGTTGGGACCGTGCCCCTGAACGCATCTAAGGCAATGGTGTGGATTGTCTACATTGCAATGGGTTTTATTAGGGAGCAAAGGGTAGATGGGATTGGTGACTCGATCTGGAGCATAAGGAGGCTCTTTGAGATAGAAGATTCCTGCTCGTTTTGGATCTTAAGCAGGCGCGCGACTTCCTGCCATATGGCTTTGGTTGGGGGACATGTTTCTAGGTGGTGATGTAGGGAGACCTCCCCTCCACATACTGCACAGGTTGCATGGAGGAAATTGGAGCGGTCCGCCATCCTATAGGTCCTTCTCAGACAGCGCCAGGCGTTGGCTCTCACCCTCAGCTGTAGGAGTGGGTGGTGCGTCATTCTTTACACTGTCTTCTGTGTGGTTAAATTGTATGGATGTCCAATGCATCTAGGTATTCGATTTTAGCAATGGTTGGGGTCATAGCAAGCATGTCTCTCTGGGGGTGGTTTTCTGGATTTCTTAATCTAAATTGGGGTCTGGATCATCCCCTTCCCTGCATAGTGCCAGTGTTCTCTACAGTCCATCCCATGCGGCAGATGGTTTGGAGGATACATTTGAAGTGAAGGGGGTTCCATGCAGGCCCGTTGTGGTAAAGTGTTTAGCAAGGTATAATAGTAGTCTGGGTGGGCTATGTGGGTTGGCTAATCTGAGCGCCTGTGCGAAGTTAATTCTCGCTGCCCTGGACCAGTGTTGCTGCGGGAGGTCTGGGGCAAGGAATTCCTTTATCCAGGTACCCAGGATGCAGTTGGCGTGGCTCTCAAAATCTATTAGTCCTATGCCTCCGCTTGAGCGTGGGCCAAAGAGTGTTTCCATCCGTATGGGAGGATGGGATCCAGGCCACAGCCAGCCCTGGATGAGCGCGCGGATTAATGTTATAAAGGTGGGTGAGAAGGTGATTGCGTGGGCCGGGTACCATAGTATTTTGAGGATGAGTGAGTTAGCAACTTCTACTCGCCCCGTTATTCCTGGGAATCTTCCCTTGAGGGAGGCGACGCGTTTGGATACCTGCTGTAGTAGGTTGCTTTCCATTATCTCATTGGCATACCCCCTGGTTCCAGCCATATCCCAAGGTGGCGGACAGGAATGCGGTGGTAGGTGATGCAAAGGGTAAGATGAGTGGGTTTTTCCTTTGTATGGGGGTATGAGGTTCTGGTGTTGTAGCCCAGTTGTTAGTGTACTTGCCTAAGAGAATGATTTCTGTTTTCCTTTTGTTAAGCGATGCTTTGCTCACCATGGAGTATTCCTCTAGGGTGCGTTCCAGCTGTTAGGCATCATTGTTGTTAGCTACACCTGTCACACAGTCATCCACAAAGGCCAGTATCTTGACTGTTGGCTGGCCTTGTGCAGTTATGCCCATGATGCGTGAGTCAGTTACGCGGAGGAGTGGATCAAAGCTGAAATTATACAGCAGTGGGCTGAGGGGATCCCCTTGTTTAAGCCCTCTGTGTGGTGTGATCTTGTTAGTTAGGAAACCAGGGCCGCATACAGCCATAGTTGCAGATTCTGTGAGGAGCATCGCCCAGTTTATGAATCTGGGTGGGAGTTTGAAGGCATGTAGACATTCCTTTAGGTATGGCAAGCTAACGCGGTCATATGCCTTTTCCTGGTCTAAGAAGATTAGGGCTCCATTTGCTTTGGATTGGCAAATGTTTGCAACAGGGTGAATGTTGTTCCAGATTGAACGCCCTGGTATAAACCTAAACTGGTTGGGTGATAGGACGTCAGAGGCAATTGCGCCTAATCTGGCTACTAGAATTTTTGTTAGAATTTTTGTGTCAGTATTAGATAGTGCGATTGGATTCCAGTTGGCCAGGTCCAACTTGTCACCCCTTTTATATAAGGTTATAACGTAGGATTCATGGCCTTCTGGTAATAGGCGTGTTTCCAACAAGCACTGGTTCATAGACGCCAATAGGAGGGGGGCAATTTGTTTAAATTTTTTTTTGTAAAATTCATAGGGTATCCCATCAGGCCCTGGGCATTTCCTACGTGGTGCACCGCGGATTGCTTCCCAAAGCTCCTCCCGTGTAATTAGATTTAGAATATTGTAGTTCAGCGGTGTGCTTTGTATTCCAGCGGTTTGTATAGATTTGTGATTTCTTGTGGGTCTGTCAGCATATTGCGGTATAATTCAGTCTAATAGCGGTGTACTTCTGCCTTGACCTCTTCAGGGTCAGTTGCCACGGTGCCGTTGGTCTTGCAGACCTGTGTGCATGTGGTCTGGTTGCCATGGGAGTGTAATTGGTGGAAGAAATATGTCAAACATGTTTCTCCTTCCTTTATGAACTTACCTTTGTTTGATACTTTGATTCTATGATGGTGCTCAAAGATGAGGGTGTTTAGTTGGGCAGATATTTCCGCCCATTTGCATCCCCAGTTGGGGCTATAACTGGGTCTCAGAGTATTATGCTAGAGGTGGTCCAGTTCTGCCAAGGTACGCCTGATTGTGGCTGTATTGGCGGTGTACTTACATGATGCAATCTGTCAGGTTTTGAAGATTAGTTCCTTTTTGAAATTTTCCCATGTTGCAATGGGATCCAAAGTGAATGAGGCTGTGAATTATTGGTTTGTGGCCTCATGTTCAACACATTTGGTTATTTCAGGTAATTTTATGTTTTCTGGGTGTAACTTTCTCTAGGGTGACACCTGTGCGTGGGTTCAAGTTGGAAATAACTGCACTAAAACAAGTCAGTGGTCAGAAAAATTGACTCTTTTTGTTGTAAATTTGGAAATTTTTGATCGTTGGGATTGCAGAATAAGGATGTGATTGATGCGGCTCATTGATATGAGCGTTCCCTCACAAACGTTGGGCCATATCGTGTGGGGAAGGAGTGGTGATCTGGGGGGAGGGCATCCTGTAGGCCAAGGATGCCTATATTGTGCGGAATTCGATGTGTCCCAGTGGGTATCCCCTGGGGTTCAGCCATTGGTCTGTGTCAGGGTTATCCCGGCAGTTAAAGTCACCCAACAGGATGGTATCTGGTGGGAAGGTGAGTGTTGGAACAGTTACAAGAAATTGTTTTCTCTTGGATGCGGTGCACGGTGCATAGATGCATGTTACAAGATTTTTCCTCTTGGCATGTGATCATTGCTACCAGGATGCGGCCATATAGGTATGATGAAGAGTTTGTAATTTTTAAATTTTTTGTTATTTCAGACAATCACCCCACAGTGAGACGTCCATACTGATTGTGATGGTGAGACCCTGACTGACCAGGATCCTTCTTCCCCTTGTAGACAGTGGGTTTCTTGGATGGCCAAGATGTCTACAAGGGGTTTTTGCAGGAAGTCCAGCTTTTTGGCTTGGGACGTTTGAGCCATGGCTCCCACGATGTTTAGCGTCCCTAATGACACTGAGGTGCCCGCGGCGCCTCAGGAGCAGGATCCATAGGACTGTTAGTAATCAAGTTTTGTACAGGGGCAGGGTGCACTAGTGACTGGGTTTGAAGGGTTCCTGGTAGGACGAGCGGTGTACCTGAGGCTGTGATAGTTTTAAGTAAAACTGGCTCATATATCGCAAGACCTCCTCAAATAGGTCCACGCACAGGTGCACCCAAGTCAACATATATGAAAAAACGTAAAATGACAAGGGGTTTATTGAGAAGACAACCAACGAGAGGTGTTAGTATTGAGCAAAGATACTTAAGCTCACTTGGGGAAATTTTGAATCAGCAGAAGTGGTACCAAGCCACTGAGTTTTCTCTCTCATAACAATCACTTTAGTTATTAAGATTCAATTCAAACAGAAAATTTGGATAATTACACACAGGAGAGATGGGCGAATTTATTAATAAAAATAATACAACATGGGCGAGCATTGTGGCAAGTGGTGCACTTAACGGTGCAACTAAGGGCAAGAAACGCCCTGGAGGGGGACCAGGAACTTAATCTGCAAAGAAATTGCAAACTCAGACACCGTCTGGGTTTATGGTATTCACTGTAAAGCACGCGCAATATATGTACATTCAGTTCAACCAACCCTTGTCAAAGGTGGAGCATGGGATCAGACTCTTCCTTGGGGATGAGTCACCGATCCTGTGGGAGAAAACATGTGAGGCACAGCCATCACTTTTCCCTCACGCGGTATATGTAGCCACCAACAACAAGGGCCGTGGCTGGATTGATATTAGTTTCAAAACAGCCGATGAAGCTGATGCCGCAGCAAAAGTCTGTGTGGAAATTGCCCTCCCCAAGGGCAAAATTTTTTTTGCACCGCGCAAACCAGATGAAACAAAGTAAAAACTTTGTTCATCTCTTTTGACTCGCTCTCCACTAACCTTCCTCATAAGGTAATCAAGGAGGAGCTCCGCAAAGGTCTTGTGGCCTATGGAGAAACTCAGCAACTCGAATTACAGCAATTTTGCCTGATGCCCAACCTGTGCACAGGCAAAGCTATTGCCATAATCAACCCCTTCCCAGAAGTGGAAGAGGACTTATCCAGAATTCCCCGCATAGCAGAATTTCACTTTGAAGATGGGGGCCAGTCAGCTGCATTCTGAGTTACACTGGAACGCACACCGCCCATTTGCAACCACTGTGGCTCACTGGGCCACAAGGAACACGCATGCCCTGTGAAAGAGGGCTTAATGGAAAATGATTATTGTGAGGAAGCAATGGACGAAGATAATGAAAACTCCACCAAAATGACTGACGGTCACCACCCATTCTGCTGGGGTGAAGATGTACTATACTCCATTGTGGACCCAGTTACACACAAACAACGTAAAGCGGCACAAAAAGCCTGCAAGAAATCAGCAGCTGAAGCGGCGGCACATTCAGAGTCCGCCATTAACTTCGGACAAATTTAAGAGGATATTTCTATATTCACTGAGCCAACCAATCATTACAATATGCCCAGGTCAAAAATTTTCACAGTAACCTGACCAAGTCACAAAGCGACATCAGTCATGCACATACTGAGGAACAATGCAACCACAATAAACCAAAAGTCGAACCTCAAATTCATAGAATCCAATCTGCATCAAATCAACATGAGACCTGTGCGGGAAAGGTTGACACAAATGCAAAAACTTCAATTCCTATGAATCATTGGGTCAGATCAAGGGAACCAACAATGGCAGTGAAAGAGTTGGAGTACAGATGCGGAGCATGGCCAAAATGAGCCGCGGTGGGATTGGGCCAGAGGGCCCTCCCAACCACTCCTGAGGTGCCACGGGCACCTCAGTGTCAATAGGGATGCTAAACATTGCGGGAGCCAGGGCTCATATGTCCCAAGCCAAAAAGCTGGAATTCCTGCGAAAACCTCTTGTAGACATCTTGGCCATCCAAGAAACCCACTGTCTACAAGGGGAAGAAAGATCCTGGTCAGCCAGGGTCGCACCATCACAATCAGTATGGAAGTCTCACTGTGAGGTGATTGTCTGAAACAACAAAAAATTTAAAATTACAAACTCATCATCACACTTGCATGGTTGAGTCCTGGTAGCAACAATTACATGCCAAGAGGAAATAATCTCAATAGCATGAGTCTATGCACCATGCACTGCAACCAAGAGAAAACAATTTTTTGAAAACATTCCTATTTTCACCCTCCCGCCAGATACCATTATGTTAGGCAATTTCAACTGCTGGGATAACCCTGATATGGATCGATGGCCTAATCCTAGGGGATACCCACCTTGACACATTGAATTCCGCACAATGAAGGCATCTCTTGGCTTACAGGATGCTCTCCCCCCAGTTCACCACTCCTTCCCCACATGACGTGGCCCAACATACGCGAGGGAGCACTCATATTGATGAGTCGCATTGACCACATCCTCATCCTGCAATCCCACCGCTCAAGAATCTCTAAATTTACAACAAAAAAGATCAATTTTTCTGACCACCAATTGGTTATAATGCAGTTAGCGCTAACCCAATCCCACACACTGGTGTCGCCTTGGAGAAAGTTTCACCCAGAAAATATAAAATTGCCTGAGATATCTGACTGGGTCAAATATGAGGCTACAAACCAAGAATTCACAGCCCCATTCACTTCAGATCCCATCAGAGCAAGGGAAAATTTCAAAAAGGATTTAATTAACAAAACCTGACATATTGCATCACATAAGTACACCACGGACACAGCCACAATCAAGCGTACCTTGGCGGAACTAGACCACCTGGAGATAAATACTCTGAGATCTGGCTATAGCCCCAACTGGGGATGCAAATGGGCAGAAATATCTGCTTGACTTAACAATCTCATCTTTAAACACCAACACAGAATTAAAGTATTGAACAAAGGTAAGTTCATAAAGGAAGGTGAAACCTGTTTGACATACTTTTTCTGCCAATTCCACTCCTGTGGAAACCAGCCCGCATGCACACAGGTCCGCAAGACTAATGGCACCATGGCAATTGACCCTGGGGAGGTCAAGGCGGAAGTACACCGTTATTACACCAATTTATATCGAAATGCCAACAGATTCACAAAAAATTAAAAAATTTATAAAAACTGCTGAGATACAAAGTACACCACCAAATTACAACATTCTTTCCCTAATTACACAGGAGGAGCTTTCAGAGACAATTCGCGGTGTACCACATAGGAAATGCCCAGGGCCTGATGGGATACCCTACAAATTTTACAAAAAATATTTTCAATAAATCGCCCCCCTCCTATTAGCGTCTATGAACCAGTGCTTGTTGGAAACACGCCTATTACCAGGAGGCCATGAATCCTACGTTATAACCTTATATAAAAAGGGTGACAAGTTGGACCTGGCCAACTGGCGCCCAATTGCACTCTCCAACACTGACACAAAAATTCTAACAAAAATTTTAGCAGCTAGATTAGGCGCAATTGCATCTGACGTCCTATCACCCAACCAGTATGGGTTTATACCAGGGCGTTCAATCTGGAACAACATTCACCCTGTTGCAAACATTTGCCAATCCAAAGCAACTGGTGCCCTGGTCTTCCTAGATCAGGAAAAGGCGTATGACCGGGTTAGCTTGCCATACCTAAAGGAATGTCTACATGCCTTCAAACTCCCACCCAGATTCATAAACTGGGCGATGCTCCTCACAGAATCTGCAACCATGGCTGTATGCGGCCCTGGTTTCCAAACTAACAAGATCACACCATACAGAGGGCTCAAACAAGGGGATCCCCTCAGACCACTGATATACAATTTCAGTTTTGACCCACTCCTCCGAGTAACTGACTCACGCATCATGGGCATAACTGCACAAGGCCAGCCAACAGTCAAGATACTGGCCTTTGTGGATGACTGTGTGACAGGTGTAGCTAACAACAATGATGCCTAACAGCAGGAACGCACCCTAGAGGAATACTCCAAGGTGAGCAATGCATCACTCAACAAAAGAAAGTTAGAAATTATCTTCTAGGCAAATACACAAACAACTGGGCCACAACATCAGAACCTCCTACCAACACACGAAGAAAAAACTCAATCATTATACCCTTTGCAACACCTCCCACCACCACTCCTGCCTGACACCTTGGAATCTGGCTAGAATCATGGGGATATGCTAACAAGACAATGGAAAGTAACTTGTTACAACGGGTATCAAAACGCGTCGCCTCCCTCAAGGGAAGAACCCCAGGATTAACAGGGTGAGTTACAGTTGCTAATTCGCTCATCCTCCCAATACTATGGTACCCAGCCCACGCGATCGTCTTCTCACCTACCTTTATAACTTCAATCCGCGCGCTTATCCAGGGCTGGCTGTGGCCCAGCTCTCACCCTCCTATACGGATGGAAACACTATTTGGCCCACGCTTAAGTGGAGGCATGGGACTAATAGATTTTGAGAGCCACGCCAATCACATCCTAGGTACCTGAATAAAGGAAGTCCTTGCTCCAGACCTCCCGCAACAACATGGTCCAGAGCATCAAGGACTAACTTTGCACAGGCGCTCAAATTAACCAACCCACACAGTCCACCCAGACTACTTTCATACCTTGCCAAGCACCCTACTGCAACGGGTCCGCATGGAACCTCCCCTCATTTCAAACATATCCTCTGAACTATCCGCCATATGGGATGAACCATAGAGAACATGGGTACTATACAGGGAAGGGGACGACCCAGCCCCCAATTCAAATTAAGAAACCCAGAAAATCACCCCCAGAGAGATATGCTCGCAACAACCCCAAACATAGCTAGGATAGAATAACTAGATATGTTGGATATTCCCTATGATTTAACCACACAGAAGGCAGTGTGAAAAATGACTCACCACCCACTCATACAGCTGAGGATAAGAGCAAACGCCTGACGCTGTCTGAGAAGGACCTATAGGACAGTGGACCGCTCCAACTCCCTGCACGAAACATGTGCAGTATGTGGAGGGGAGGTATCCCTACATCACCGCCTAGAAACATGCCCACAACCAAAGCTATATGGCAGGAAGTCGCACGCCTGCTTAAGATCCAAAACGAACAGTAATGCTCAATATCAAAGAGCATCTTCGCGCTCCAGATCAAGTCACCAATCCCATCTGCCCTCCGCTCCCTAATAATACCCATTGAAATGTGGACAATCCACACAATTGCATTAGATGCGTTCAAGGGCATGGTCCCAACCATTCATGGGGTTATTAACAGATTCCATGTCCACTTACTGGAGCACTTCCAAGCTTGGCTCTATGGATATATGAGACCAAGGCAAAAAGCGCTCATAGAATCATGGTTCCCACTCTGGTTCCTCCAAACAGACCCTTACCTTCACACCTGCTCCATAGCAGGGGAAACCTCCTCAGAGTAGTACACCAACCCCCCATACCTGGCAGTCCCGCTGGCAACAGGGGTAACTTGAGTACCCTGGGGTGCCCAATTTTATATTTGTTGGTTATTTCCTTAGTTTTATGTATATTTGGTAATGTCTGTCCCCTGGTCGGCTTACCTTATTTAAATAAAAGAAGTGGTACCAAGCCTTGGTGCACCAATAGGCGCACGCTTCCATCTGACAGGGTCACATACCTCAAAATTGACTTTACTTGAGTAATTGACTGATGTTGAACCTGACCTGAGCTCATAGTTTTGTAAATGAAATGGGCTTTGAGCCCTCAATTCCCTGATTAATCAAATTGTCCCATTATTATTTAATTTCAAGCTCATTTGTTTTAACCCTAGAGCCAAAACAGGGGGCTGGGCTTTAGGCACATTACTAGTACCAACCTGGGCGTACCTAGCCTGTACCCAGCGTTGATCCAAGGTGTACTTGAGATTAGGAAGGACCTGAAGTTTCACCTTCTGAACCTCCTGCCGCCCAGCCTTTTCCCTGCTGTTGGTACCCTCTATAAGGTCATGTTTCATACATAATATTAAGAAAATAATAATTCAGTTTGAGCATTCTTCCCTATCTCATCAGCAGTGGAGCACCAGTGGGGATTTATCTAAAAAAATTTTCAGACATAAATTATGCGTTTTTGAGGGAAATTTCTTGGTGCTTTTAATTAAAATTTTTATACTTATTTCAGTCCTTAGGCACATTAAAGTATGGTATAATAATTACATTATTAATAGATAAACTAAATTTGACAAAAATGAATATAAAGCCAGAAACCCAAAGTTAAGGCTTCATCCAACCTGGATAAATCTCAACAGCATTGTTAAATAACTTTGTCAACTTTTGCAGGACCAGGTGATTTAAATTATGTATGTGCTTAAAAAAGTTGTCCACTGCTGGGGTATTACTGTAGATTTGGGATCCAATAGTGAAGGCAAGATTGAAACACAAGCTGGCATACATTGGAAATATTTTCATTGATGCATTTATGGAGTTGATGTATAAAAACTGAGACAAAGGATGGTCTTCTGCCCATGTGTCCTGGGATACGGTGTCATTCATTTTAGATAATTCTCCTATGACTGGTTTGTTTGTTCTATTTAGCCATTGAATTGAGGGTTGTATGCTGATGATCTTCAGGGTTTGATATTCAGCATGTAGCAATTGCCTCATGAAGCCTTAATGTAAACTATGGCCTTTTATTACTGATTTACTCCTGGGGCAATCTAAACAAGAAAAATATGGGAACAAACAGCTGCGCCATCTCTTAAGCCATATTGGCTTTCAAGTAGGGAATGAAGATGGCATATTTTGTGAAGCGATCCTCCACTACCATGACCACATTATACCCCTAGGACATTGGCAAACCTACAATGAGTTCAACAAAATTTAGGTCCATGTCCCTTATGCTTGTTGGAAGGGATGGGTGAGACCATTCCGCCCTGTTCCGTCAGATTTGGAGTGGGACACAATAGACAACCTTCTATCCAAGCAGCAATGTCCTTTATGATACCATTAAAAACATACCCATATATTATCGTTAATGAATTTCTTCACACCAGAATGCCTTATATTAGGGGAAACTTGATGTTCCTTATTTTGCAATACATAGGGAAGAGGGAACCAATACCTTGCCATGAAAAATAGAGTACTCTATCCCTTTTCAAATACCTTCTGGATGGGCATTGTCAGCATAAATTTTAGATATAAGGTAAAGATTTATGCCATCAGTTTAATGAAATCAAACACAACGTCCAAGAGAGAACCCTCTTCAATGGAAGGAATTGGAGCTGATGCGCTTGGCCCTAATTCGTTAACAGTCTCAGAGGCTGGGAGTGCTTTTGGACGGTTTAGAGATGTAGATTTTTAATTGGGGCGTGGAGTGGAAGGAGATAAGGCGGCGATGGTAGGGGGAAGTAGGTGATATGATTTGATCAGGGGGAATTTTAAAAAATAGTTCATAGTCATATATGACTATAGGACACATTGTTTTATAAATTAAGATGTCTGGTAAGATATGTGTGGACTTCTTGAAAAACTTATAAGTGGAGTTAAAACTCAAGTGGCCCCAAAAAAGTTCTGGTTTACTATTCAGCTTCAGTAGCTTTTGGTAAAAAGCGAGCTGTTTGTGATCAGTGTGCACAACTACTGTCTGATGGCGCCTTGTAAGAGATATCACCAATGCATCAGAGACCAGGCAAAGGCAGCCAATCTTTATCCTAAATGGACCAAAAGCGCTTGGTTTTGCTAAACGTTCTTGAAAAATAAGCCACAGGATGTTCTCGCTCCTTATGTTTTTGTAAGACATCACAAAATGCTATGACTGCGAAACTTCAAGGCACAATAAAGGGCTCATATTTGTCAGAATGACACAGAACAGGAGTGATAGTGAGAACTTTATTAATTGGCTTAAAATCCTGTTAGCACTCCCAACTCCAAAAAATGTGGCGTTTTTCCAGTAGAGGATGTAAAGGAGATGCGAGCTCAAAGATAGCAATCAAAACTTTTTGAAAAATTAACAGATTCAAGAAAGCTACAAAGGTGCTTTTGCATCAAAGGAGTAGGCCAAGAGCGAATAACATCCATTTTTAAGGGTGCTATAACATGACCATTACCCATTCCAGATCCCCAAGGAACTTCACTCTGTCCTTGATAAAATCACATTTTTACGACTTTGCAACTAACTAGACTTATACAGGGCTGCAACCACGATCACCAAATCCTTGGCGTGTTGCTTGGCTATAGATAAAAATAAAAAATACTATAAAAAATATGCTACTTGCGCAGGAGATCATGAGATCTCCCAAAGCTTCCTCAATGCGGCACTGGAAATCTACTAGCACATTTTTCAAGCACAAAGGGCATGATCTAAAATCTGTAAAACTACCAATTTCAGATGCTGGTCATCCTTTAATGCTAGACTTCACTGCACTTGGTGAGACGTCTTAAGCAGATAAAGTTTAGAAATATTTTAGGCTTGTTATTGGCTTAAAGATGGCGCCCAAAAAGGAAAGGAGATTATAATATGGGACAGAGATGTTATTCAGGTGCCCTTAGTCCACTTAGAGTCACAATGTGCCATCTGGTTTCAAAGAGAACACCAATAGGGATAGATGTGGTCTATTTTCTTATTCACCCTACTATTAGCCAGCATTTATCAAGCCAAAGCTTGAGAACTTTAACTTTATAAAACATGTATGTATAGCGAGCATTTGATTTTAATGATATCATTTATTAAATGAAAGTGCAGGATAAAAACTACTCTATAAGAAGATGATTAAAATTTTCAGCCTCAAACACAGCTTCTTAAGGCTCCAGATCTTCTGCATATGGAAGGAAATAAAAGCATCATAAGAGGAAACTCCATTGTTGCCACCGCTGCATTACCTATGATTGAATTTGGTAGAAGGGGAATTTACCCAGTTTAGGTTTATATGAGTAACGTCAACATGTTTTGTTCTAAATCAATGGTCACAGATAGACGGCGCCACCAGCAAACTCTAAGGTTCTTGATACAGCAACTTTGAAATAGCTGAGAATTGGGCAACAAGCTCATTTTAAGTGCCCTAAACCAGAAAGGCTTAAAAAGAGGTACTATGACTATATGAGATGGAAGAAGCGCTTATAAAAGGGGCCAATGTAGTAACTTGAAGAACCAAAGTCTGCTCCACCTTCAGATCAATGTCATTCTCAATTGCATCTGTGTCCACTAAGGAAGTAATGTGACTTTCAACTACCCAACTGTAAATTAAATAGAGAATATGAAATAAGCGAAACTTAATTTTACTAATTTGATGAGGGAACAAACACGTGTTTCTGGTTGTTAACTACAGGAGGATTATCTCTGTTTGTATCTTTTTTATGAAATGAGAGGGAGTAGTCACTGACCAAGAATATGAAAAAGAATTTGAGACTGGATCTGATGGATCAGATAAGGGATGCACCTCTGACATATCCTCATAAAACGGTTTTCTCTTGTGCTATGTTTTAATGAGCTACTTAAGAAGATATGATAAAAAGATATAGTGGCTATACTTTGGTTTTATCCAGATCACCACCATTACTAACGGTTCTTTAGTGATAAATTCTACATATTCCCTTTTCTCTTACTTTTGTATTATCTTACTCTACTTCTATTTCTTCTTATTCACCCGACTTAATAACCTGGGGAGGATAAAAACTGAGAATATGAAATATTCTGTGTGAAAACCTAGGGTTTTACTCAGTTTGAATTATTTAAGATAAGAGAAAAGCTAAAGGAGCCCCACTAAACAGCACAATCTGGGCTGACTTATATCTGTAATTATCAGGATGGATGTAATTTATGAAATGAAGGGTTGATATTCAGCTTTAATAAAGTTTCTAAGTGCAATACAATAAGAAATTTCTTAAGTGAGCGAACCAGACATCAGTATATTATAGTTTTTCCCCAAACCATAAAGGCTTAAAAACAAGTACAACAAATGAATTAAGGTTTAGGTTTTTAGTTAATAAAAGATCATTCAATAAGAAAACTGTCCTGTAAATATGGATGTTGGGGGTTTCCCTTATCTATATGAAGCCTCAATTTTAGGTTAAATATAGTTGTTGCGTTTATCATTGTTGGCTTATCAATTATTGCAGTTGACATTGGTTTATATTTAATATTAATTTATCAAAGTATTTTTTGAAGGGCTAAAGCCCAAAATCACTAATAATCTATTTTAAAGCACTAGTGAATTTCCATAATAATGCCGAGTTCATGACCCAAAAAATCAAAATATCGCACCATTAGTGCTCACTGGCCAATGAGATATTGAAGAGTGTCTAAACTGACTTAATATCATCTTGATTCTAAGTCTAAAGTTAAAACAGTGTTTATCTCATCTAGTCAACCACATCATGCCACCTGTTATACCTTACTCTCTATTCATTCCCTTATGTCATATAATAGAAACCACTTAGCTGGTTTAACATTATTGATTTTAGTTCATCCTTCAATGATAAATCCTGATCTACTCCAACTCTGATCATGGACTGTGCCATCGCCTCATACATTCCTGAATCTACTTCCACCCTTATGCAATCGCCTATTACTCACCTTGATACTGATTTGCCCATAATAAGTTAAAGATTAATATTATTTACTTAATGAACCTAACATCTTATGACTTGATTTACTTTAGCGCTTACTGTTTCCTTGGCCTCCAAACCAGTTTTAAGCTGGTTAAGCCAATTGTCCTACATTAGGTCGGTGAAAGTGTCCAACTACTCCTTTTCAGCTTGGCCCATTGGCAGAAAGACTAAGAATGTCTAGTTTAAATGACAGATCATCTAAAGCTATGGGTAACTACTTGAAGTAGCATTCAAGGAAGCAAATAAAGACAATTCTGAAAATGGGTAAAGATCAAGAAGCTTCTGAATGATCACACTAAGTGACTCTGGTCTCAAACGACATGGGTACCCAACTCATCATTTACGTCCTTTCAAAAACATGATAAAAGGGCACTTTACGCTCTGGAATGACCTGCCTGACCAAGAGCATCCCTTCGAGGTTAATTTCACCATTATTTTTCTTAAATCTTTTCCCTTTTAAGGTTTATAAGTTTAGTTGTAACATATTTAAACCCATATATTATAAAATAATAAAGTTACGTCATTAATCATTTATCTCGTTTTGTACTTGACTTTAATAAACCCATATCGCTTACTTACCATAGGATTGATAATTTAGCTGTTAGACATAAGCGGTGACTTGGCACTCTTTTAAATAAAAATATACTTCTCATGCAACTTTGTTGGCTTCAAATATTGACTGTTGGACTTCATTGGCATAGCACCATCAAAATTAAAAATTGGAGCCCAAATAGATACTTCTCATGAAAGGAAACTTGGCTGACACTCAACAATATCTGCAACTAATTGATTGCACCATGGATGGTAACCCAATTGATAGCGTCACCCGCTGGATGCACATTGGAAATGGTGTAAAGATGATCAAATGGGAAGTCCACCCATAATTACGTTTAAAAGAGTTCAAGAAAATTCTATGGATAGCCCTAAATCTCATCATCTTACTTAGATCTCCAATGAAGGAGTATAAGAGTTATTTTGAGGATTCATTAACCCAGGATAAAGAGCCAGCCGTAGAAGGACATTTGCTATGGACAGGACTCTCATGAAACTGTATAAATTCAGTGATTTCCAAAGAAAGTTATGTAACAAGTGAAAATCTATTTTGCTATATCATAAGATTCGTGCACCCTGAGCTTTATCTTATTGTGCATTTAATAGGCGTCTATAACAAGGAACTCCGCCATCATATACACCCAAGGGTCTTATTGATGGTCTATGAGCTGGTATATAATTTAGCATCACAAAATATAAGGAAAGCCCGCCATTTGACAAAATGAATCATTCTTATACTATTTAGCTTCATAAAAAGTTGGGGAATACTGATTCTATTGTCATCAAGTATGTAGAGGAAGTTGTGAAGCTCCTTCAAAGAGACATCTCCAAGTCACTTAAAAATATCCAGCAATTACTTGACGCCTTCTCTGAAGAGCTCTGATGACATGATAGAAAATCTCATGGCAGAATGGCAGATTAAGATTCTAATAGCAGTTACAATAAGGAAAAACAGATCTCCATCCTTAAGGCTTGAGTAGAGCAAGCTCTATGAAGAATTGATGATTTGGAGGCCTATAGAACCTCTGAAACTTCATCAATATCCAAAAATATCATTTCTCTAGCCCAGGTCAAACCGGATCTTGTAAACTGTGCGACTCAGACGTCTACTTTTTCATTACTGAGCGACTCAACAATTTGGAGAGTGACTTGAGAGCAAAAATCCCCAGTCAAGAGGACATTAATTAAGTCTATTGTCGCTTCAATGAAGCTGTGCAACTCTGGAATACTCTTACATAAGAGTTAAAAGCTAAGAACAGCAACACCTTCAGAGCACTGAAACTTGGAAATGAAGGAGGATTTGAGCAGGCGCATTATAGTAATAAAGTTGAATATAGGCTTCTGCAAACCTACCGCTCATCTGCTCACCAATAAGTTCATTATCTGGACATCTGCATTAATAACTTGGAGAATGAAAAGCCTTTCTTAAAAGAAGAACAAACTGCTGGATGTTACGCCAATACTTACCTTGGAGTAAATGTAGTAGCATCACAATCACCTACAGGACCAGATACATTAACTCAAACTCCAATTAACAGAGTGATGTAAAAACTGAGATCACTGGATCTGAAGCTACCAATACATGTCATTACTGGATTAAGGGCTACTACCTTCCAGCCTATGCTCAAGGTACAAGTTTACACCTGTTAGAGGGAGTATCACATCCTTTCTTTATGTCTATGTAGTGCGTGATGGAAGGTGCGACTGATCATAAAAAGATTAAGCTGAGTTTGTATTGTTTAGGCTGTATGGCTCAAGAAGTTACGGCGCCTCATATTAATGACCTGCATACCTGGAGAGAAGTGAAAGATGCGCTCACCAAGGAATTTGGTTCAAAGCAGAGCCTGAGTATGAAAAATTAGCCCTCAAGAGAATTGCGCTGTGTCAATATATAACCTTTGCTTAATTTACTGTCCACTTTTATTAAGAAGCCCAAATGACATTGCCCTCAAAGATGAGCTCTGTATGATGCTATAGCCAATGACGTTGCTGATTTTACATAGTAACCCTGATCAGTCTATGCACATCACGTACATTAAATAAACCTCAGCTCAATCTTAGACGTTAAGAAAGCCCTACTCAACGTTGTTGACATACACATTCCAGAGACCTCACAAAAGGCCTCCATGAAACCCAAAGTGTATACCGTGAAAGAAGAAAATCCTAAGAAGGAGAAGAAACCAAGATGAAATTATTGCAAGAAGAACAATCATACCAAGTATATGTATTTTAAGGAGAACCCTGCCTTTGCCAAGTAGAAAAAAGGAAGGTCAGTTTAGGGTAAGATACCTCTAGATATGACCACCCAAAGTATTTGAAAGTGAAACATTGCTGACTACTCAGCTTTCTATAATTGAAACAATCCTGACGATGAATCTGAAGGGTGTCACAAGGACACAGGTTATTACGTTTTAGGCTCACCTGACGAAATTGCCATTATGGACAGTTTGAACGCTGAAAACATTGACAATGCCCAAGTTCCTGAAGCACTTGCCTCAGTCAGGTTATAGGGTGTCCCAGGATTATTGATACAGCCAACGATGCTGATCAATACTTTAACCTGTTGAGCTGTCCCATCTTGAACATCTACAGTTCCTAGAGATCAAGAAGAAGTATCCTAAGACTACTGAAAGTTTAATGTAACGTTCCGCCTTATGGAGGTGTTAGCACTTCCACCAAAGTTTGGAGGAACCATTACCAAAGTTTAAGTAGTAATAAAAGGTTTAATATGGCTAACTTGGACAGGGTATTACCTATCACCTCTTTGTTATCTCTCATCAAGAAGATCAAGCTCGCCCCAGACCTTAAATACACTCAAGATTATAGTACCACTGGTTTAAATAATACTAAGGTTATAGGTGCATACTTTTCTCTGCCAATATGAGTTGTCAAATTAGAATTTCAGCTCCCACAGTTGCCCTAGATAATAGTAGATATTATAATGTTGGGATGCTGTTTATTAAAGAAATAAAAAAGTCATAAATTTGAAAGAAGGATACTTATCACTCCTCAACTATGAAATTCACCTTGTACTGGATAAAAAGCATCAGCAAGAAGGATTACTACTATCTGGTCGAGTACCCTATTTCCTCTTTACCTTTGCAATATACTATCTCTGGAAGAAACATGAAAACTTAACGGCTTAGTAGATGCAGCAGAAGTCATACTTTTTGATGTCACTTTGGAGGTAAAAACTAAACCAAGAGAACAAAGAGTGATTTTCAACAATATCTCTGCATATACCCTAAATTGCTTGCAACATATTACTAGTGTCAATGGAGTAAGTAGGTTTGGTTCAAATGCTTTCCAAGGTTTCTAAACACAGACTAACAGCGGCCTACTGAGCTAATACTTGTAAACTAAACTAAAATGATATCTTAGTAAAGGACTATCGAAAAATTGGAATGGTCAAGTACTTCCCCTTGATTATATTGATAAGGTATATATTATTTGTACTCACCTTAATTTGGCCTACCCACAGACAAATTTAATTTGCACTATCCCTCAAGTCCAGAAAACTGATAAGTTAATACAGAAGGAACTGAGAAAGTTCACCAATTACTTGAAGGCTATTAGGATGTTTTATCCACGTCAAATGTTGTTTATGGTCACAAGAAATACTGGACATATAGTATTGATGTAGGAAATTCAACCCATATTTTTTAGAAGCAATATAGGAAGTTGAAGGTGGAGGAGCAATACATTAAGATTGAGCTCAATCAATTATTGAATGTCAGATTACTTGTTCCCTCCCAGAGTCTATGGTCATCCCCGCTGTTACTCATAAATAAGAAAAATGTTGTTATATAATAGTGATGGATCACAGGAGGCCAAACAGCCTCACTAAGAAGGATTTAGATCTGATCTAAGAATTGACGATGCCCTGTCCTGAACCTCCAGCTCAAATTTCTTCCTCATGATTGACCTCACTTGCGGTTATTGGCGAATGGATCTTTTGCTTGAAGACCAAGAAAACTGCTCATAAATATGCACGGAAGGACTATTCCAACCTACCCAGCTCCCTCAGGGTTTATGCAATACTCCTGCACATTTCTTCAGGTATTGGATTACATCATTCAAGATCTAAACTCAGGTGTGTGATCATTTACCCAGTTGACGTAAAAGTGCTTTTAAAGCCTTCACCAATTACCCATATCAGCTTAAGCCAGGGTTCCAATGATTGAGATAATCATATAAAACTAAAATTTGCAAAGCGTAACTCTTTATAACAGGACATGGAATTTTAGGACATTTTATACCGCGGTAAGAAATTTAACCCTTTCATGATAAGGTTGAAGAAAAATCTAAGATGACTGAGCTGAAGATCCTTTAAGAAATACAGCTATTCTTAGGAAAGATGGGATATTTTCATCAACTTAAATTAACTCCACTCAACTCACTAAACTCTTGTCCAAATGCTTGCCAAAAACGCCCTTTTTGTATGAGGAGTAGAGCAATGAACTGTATTTCAGGTCAGTAATAAAGTTTGTTAAAGTGCTTACTGATCTTATGACATCCAGACTATGGGAATCCATAAAACATTTTTAGTGATTCCTCTGACCTAGCCATAAGCGCCAGCCTTTCTTAACTGGATGATAATGGAGCTATCCGTGTGTCAATTTATAGCAAACGCTTTCAGAGCTGACCAACATTATAGCGTCATGGAGAAAGCGTGTTTACCTGTTCTCCTGGAAGTAAAATACTTCAAGCCCTTCTAGTATGGTAATAGCTTTACATTTTTGACAGAACACGCTTCCATAAAGTGCCTGCAAATCATGAAAGATCTGGCAGGAAGACTCGCTAATAGCTCTCAGGCTTCGCACTAGGACTTGAATATTGTTCAACAAGCTTGGATAAAGCACATATGCGGAGTTGGATTGACTTTATGCCCTACTATATCTTGACAATAGGAAAGCTGAACGGTTACATAACTTGCTCATAAAGCCAAATTCTTGGGAGGAAGAAGATGAACCAGTTAAGAATATGCATAAATGACATGCTCTACATATGAAGGTCCTTGATGGATTATTTTACAAAAAAATTTGGAATTGACCGGTACCTTACTTGCAACCTTTGGAACAGGTACCAGTTATAATGAAAGACCACTATACCTCAGGCCATTCTAGAGCCAGTAAATCTTATAAATGGATCAAATATTGCTACTAAGGGAAAGAATGCTGGAATTTGTAGTGGAAGTCTTAGATGCTTGCACCATATGTAAAAAATAGACTCTGCATAAGGCCAAGTACAAGTATCAGGCCAAGAGCCTACAGCAGTCATTTCACACCATCAAGTTTAGACGTCATAGGACAATATCTGAATTTACTGGAGGAAATAGATGCTTCCAATTAGAGATCAATCATTTCATGAAGTGGGTTAAAAGAAATTGCCCTCCCCAAAAAGACACTGAAGCTACTTCTAACTTTTTGTATCAAAACACATTCACCAGACAAAGCTGCCCACAAAATCTACTAAGCAATAACTTGAAAAACTTTATATCAAGTGTTTTGAGGATCTTAGCCATGAGCAAGGGAACTCAACAACTAATCTCAGCGCCCTAAACCTCATTAACAAAATAGGAATGTAAAGAAAGCAAATGGAACGTTAGTTTCAATATTATGCAAGATGGCCACTACCAACCCATTATACTAGTACCAATACCTCCCAAGTGCATTTATGGCTTATTTAATAAGCTTTATCAAATTGTCAAAATATCTCCCTTCAAGGCCTTATATGAAAGAGAACCTGGAAGTTTAGCTATATTATCTCGTGAAGTCACCAATCTTAATACCAAAATAGCCTGGGAAAGCGCTAATAAGATTAGTCCAGAAGATTATAAAGCTTCAGTCAGAGGCAATAACAGACCTAGCCAAGACAGTTACAAGAGAAGGTCAAGCAGCAAATGCAACTCACCAACCTTTCCCCACCTTAAGATTTCAGACTTAGTCCTATATGAACACAAAGAATACCACCCCAAGGAGGAAAATTAGATTTCATTTGGGATGCGCTGTATGCTGTCACTTACAAATTTGGAAAAGGATACTCAATTGAGTTTTTGGAAACTGGTATAACGATCAACTGCGTTCATAGCTGATCCTTGCATCAGAAATCAACCGCCAATTTTCTCAAGTGGTGTTATTTCAGATATCCTGATATTAGAAGTAATGTGAAGAATATTGACCATTCGACCCCCTCAGCCAAATTGAAAACTAGACCTAAGAAGGGGTTATGGAGAATACCTCAAATGGTTTTCCCAGAGAAATCAATAGTCAAAAATTCTTGAAATGACTTTAGGAATTTTAGAAAAACAAATGAACCCAAAATACCCTGAGATTAAACCCTGCCTGTTGGGCTTTGCCCTAGTCTATGTGAAGCCTCAACTTTAGGGTTATGATTCAGTTGGACTTTATTTGATATCAACTTAGCTATTATTTCTGTTGATATCAGTATATACTTAATAATTAATATTGATTTTTTAATTAATATGCTTTATTAGGCCTAAAGCCAAAAATCATTTATAATATTATATTTTGAAGCACTAAAAATTTCCTATGATAATGCTGAGATATTGACACAACATATTTTAGATGAATTGTCCCATTAGTGCTCCAATGGCTGATGAGATAGAGAAGAATACCTAAACTGACTTAATATCGTCTTGATACTAAGCATGCGGTTATGATCAGCACTCATCTCCTCTAGTCAACGTCCTTATGCTACCTATTTTTCCTTAAACGCTATTCAGTCCCTAATGGCAGATAAGGGATACCACTTAACTATGTACCATTATTTTTCTCAGTTTCGACTTCAATGATAAATCCTAATCTACTCCAACTCTATACCTGGACTGTGCCAAAACCTCCTATACTACGGAATCTACTTCCATCCTTACCGTGATAATTGCCTGTTGTTGTAATTCAGGGTTCTATTTGATCGCTGGTGCGTTTTCACACCTGAGTCCAACGGTAATATGCAGGAGAAGTTACCTTTCTACTGTGAGATATTTAATTAGGGGGTTGTCATCCACTTTATAACTAAACATGTAAAAACTACAACTACAATAAAATATTGGGTTTTATAGTTTTTATTGTTTGCAATACTGGGGTTAAGAAATGAACCCCATTAATAAGTTGATAATTAGTATTTGAAGTATCGAGGATCAAGTTCAGATTGCTTTGTAAATTCTGAATTAAGTAATATGTGTGGTGGACCTATCAGATCATTCAAAACTTGCCTTACTTCATGAGTTGGCTGATGGAGGGCGATGACAAGTAGTTTAGTTCCATGAGGTAGGGTTTCAATTCATTTTACCTAATTATTTGAAGGGAAAATATTTGCACATTGTGAGGATCCCTCCACCCCTTTAAAAGGGGCTGGTCTCCGCAGTGTGAGTTGAACTATATTCTTTGTAACGTGAGGAGCCTCTGAATGGCTTTCTTGGCTCTGCCACATGTTTGGTGAAATCCAACTGGGATGAACTACTATTATTTGCCCAGGTTTTATTAAGAGAAGTGTTACCCCAATTAATGGGGTTTCACCAAAAATTAACCAAGGTCTTTTGTCCAATTTTTTCATCATTCACCTTCAAACCACTCTTTTCAATAAATCAGACTTGTAATTATCCAATATTACACCCTTCAATAGTGGTAGGGGGAATAAGGTCGCAAGAACCATCCATGCACTTGGTTAATCATAACTCCAGTAGCAAGGGATTTAATGGAGTACTCATCCCCTCACTTATAGGTGATAACGAAAGGCTCTTCCCAGATGAACCAAGCTTTTCCTTTCTAGGCATTATTTGGTTGTGATAGTAGAGTACCAAGTTTGACACTTTGAATTAAGAAATTGGTGGCCAGAGAGCATTGGCCGCTTGACCCTCTTTTGTGACAGTTTTTGCTAAATTGGTCATCGCCTCAGACTGTATTTGGATGATGTGCTGCGCCAACTTCTTCATAGCTTGATCTGGATCAGTCCTATCTGAGAAAACATCTTTGGCGAGTAGAGCTGGCACCCCAGGTTCTCAGCCATACAGCACATGGAACGTAGACATCTTGAGGAACTGGAGGTAACTGATCTGGTAGGCCATGAGGGCACTTGGTAAATAAAGACCCCGGTGAAGGGGGTCTGAAGTGGCCAATCACCGTAATATATTGACTAGAGTCCCATTGGTTCGTTTCACAGTACCATTAGTCAAGGGGTTATAGGAGGCAGAAAAGAGCTGTTGCATGCCAATGGATGTAGCTAGTATCTTCACCACTTTAGAGGTGAAGTTTTTACCATTATCACAGAGCAAAACTTGAGGGCAATTATGTTGAGAAAAGATATTGATGGAGGAAAGTGGCAGTGGCTTTGGCTGTATGAGATGGAAGAGCCACAGCCTTGACCCATTTGGTAAAATGATTAATTCCTTACTAAGATGTATCAATTTTCACCCATAGTTTGAGGTAACGGGCCAACCACATCAAGTTTTAATTGTGTGGAAAGGCCGTTGAGGGGTGGTAAGTTGATATTAATACTTGGTTTTGAAGCTAGATGGCTTTTTGCATGTCAGGCAGGCATCCAAGACTCCGATGATGGTCTTCATCAATCCCTCACAGTAGTAGCGTTCTTTTACCCACTCATAGGTTTTCCGCACTCTACTATGGCCTAGGATAGCATGAGACTCCATAATGACAGGTAATCGCTCAGATGGTCGGAGGTAAGTAACCAGTTCACTTTTACTTTCTTGTATAGTTTCCCATTATCCACCTTAGTGTTATGGGAGTGTCGAGTTAGCATCTTCTGGATTGGTTCATCATCATCCTCACAAGCATCAGGGGTCATTAGGAGGTCATGTATCCTCTCTGTTTCACTATTATCTAAGTGAAGGATGGACAGATGAGTCAATCCATTGACATTTATGTGGCTCATCCCATCTTGGTGATCAATGGTCATATCATAGTGCTGGAGCTTAAAGCCCAGAGTGCCACCGCCCAGTAGGTTTTTTCATATTCTGTAACCAAATCAGGGAGGTGTTTTCAGTGATAACTTTACACGAGGTCATATTTAGGAAGGGGTGGTAATAAATGACAGCGAGAAAGATGGCAAGGCACTCCTTCTCAGTGACGCTATAGTTTCGTTCTGCCTTAAAAAGCACCTTGCTGAAGTATGAGACGGGATGATCAACCCCATGTTCATCCAGTTGAGCCAAGGTAGCTCCAACAGCATGGAGGCATCAGTAAACAGCATGAAGGGTTTACTATAGTCAGGGTGGTGTAGGATTGGCCGCGCTGCAGCAGATTTTATAGCTTTTTAAAAGCAGCCTGTTGTTCCGCTCCCCAATTGAAAGGGGTTTTTTAGCTAAAAGGCATACGAGGGGCTCAATGAGCTGAGAAAATTTGGGGATGAATTGATGGTAGTACCGCATCATGCACAAGAACACCTAAATATCACGGAGGGTTTTAGGTGCTGTCAATTTGGATATCGCCTCAACCTTATCATGGAGAGGCTGGATCTCATCTAAGGAGATGGTGTGGCCCAGGAAATCCAACTTCTTCTGGAAGAATGTACATTTGGAAGGGACTATCTAGTACTAAAAAAATGTACATTTGGAAGGCTTCAGCTTAATGTGAGAGGCTCGCAAGCGTTGAAAAACATTTTTTGAGTGTAAAAGGCGATCATTGAACTTCAGGAGAAGACGGTAAGATTTTTAAGATAGACAATTACACAACTAAGCTTCAGATTTTGCAAGGTGTGGTCCATGGCTCGTTGAAAACTTGCAGGTGCATTGCACAACCCTTGTGGTAGTTGGGTAGGTTGGAAGAGACCTTCAATGCAGATAAGAGCAATCTTTTCCTGTCTTGCGGAAAAAGGTCCATCTGTCAGTATCCGCAGATAAGTCCATGGCAGAAAAGAACTTGAACCCAGAAAGTTGGGTTAGGGTGTCGTCAATTGGGAGATTGGGTAGCTGTCCTTCTTGGTGAGGTTATTCTGCTTACGGTAGTCCATAACTAACTGATGCCCACCATTCTTCATTTTTATGAGCATTTGCAGAGATGAACAAAGGCTTTGAGAAGGCACTAGTAGCACCACGTCCAGTAACTGTTTAAGCTCTGTCCTCATCTGGAGCTCATCAACTTCTAATTTCCAATAAGGCTTGGATTGGGTAGGCTTGGCATCACCAACATTAATGGTGTGGCTCCAGCCCTTCATATGCCCATAGCCAGTATCATATTTGGAGAAAATGTCACTATAAGACTCCAGTATAGAATGAATTTTATTAAGCTCAGCGGGAGTTAGATCATCGGAAATAGGAACATTGTGAAAAGCACATATCATTTAGTCAATTGGTAGTACCATGTCTAGCATAGATCCAATATAATGGACTTGTTGGATGTCCTCAATTTGAATCAGCAGGGCTTTTCCAGACTCCTGATGCTTCTTTACGACCATATTCTTGTCAGTAAGATTCTACAGAAGAAGATTAATAGGTCGCTAGTAAACAGTGTCTAGGATAATGCAACACCTGAGGTTCTAAAGGGATTATTCCATCAATTCTTGTTAAGTGAAGAAGGCATTTACAAGGGATTTGCATAGTAATTTTGGCATCTGTCACCATTTGTTCACCCGCTTTGACTGTTACCTCCTCTGACGCATACAATGGAATGCCCTCTGAAGCATTTATGTAGTCAGGCAGCTTTTATGTGTTTCTGCCCGATGTGGTATAAATAAGGGTGAGAGCGAATGAAGGGTACTCAACTACACATGTATATTCCTTCTTCTTAGGATCATCTGTAAAGACTAGGGGAACTAATAATTTAGAAAGAGAAATTCCTGTTTCATATTGATGATTTCATCATACTCATTTATAATTGAGGCCAATGAATAGGTCATATGTGTCATTGTTTAATGCTACAGCGGGGGCAAACAGTAGGATTTTTCCAATTCGTATGAGTAAAGAAAAGTAGGTTCCAATAGCTCATGTGTTGTTGGGCCCCCGCAGTTCTGAACTCTTGCAAATAGTCCAGGTCAGGCGCCAACTTAATTTTGTTGATGAGCTTTGAAGAGACCACGTTCACTGGAGCACCCGCATCAAGGATGGTTAGAATGTGAACCTTATTGATGACATCCTCTACCTTAATTATTGTGCTAACAAAATTAGGGGTGAGGTCAAAAACCCCAACAAATGGAGATTAGAGTGAGGCGTTGAGCCATCACAGGGTATTTATCCTTGATAAATTGGAGGGTATGAATCTGCTGGGTGGATTGAATCACTGTCCCAACAAGCTGGTCAGCATCACTAGTGGTATTGATCACCTCTAAAAACTTTATCAACTGTTGGATATAGGTTAGTCATGGTATCATAGCTATATCAATTCTTTCAGGTCTAACCTATCCAGAATCTGCGCTTCCATTGTGGCTCCCAAGACATAATAGCCTGCGTCTTCACCACCTTCTTCAGAATCTTCATCAGAGGGATTGTCAATGCACTTCAACGAGTTACTAAGAGGGGACTGAGAAACTGGATTAATCACCTCACAGGGGAGGGCTTTTTTGCGCTCATCTACCCTTCTAATTTTTGAAGAGAGCATCGTAGATGTACCAAATTTGGGGAAGACATTGGAAGTTTAATGGCTTTGACTTTTGCCTTAGAAATGGCCAGCTTGGGATGCCACATGACTGCAGGGTTTGAACTAAGGGCATCCTGAAGAGAGGCTGAGGAGATTGAGACTGCGGCTTTGAGGGGTGCGATATTTTATCCACCTTAGTAGAACACTCATAAAGAGGAGAACCAGGAAAAGAGATAACTGACTTCACCAGATGAGCTTTTGGAACTGAAGCTGGAAGGGAGAGCTGCCCCATTAATTCCAGTATTTTCTGGCTATCCTCGCATGGTAAAGAGTATTTTGTCACTGCAGCTCTGCAAAAGCTGGGTTCCAGAAGGAAACAGCCATAGAAGAGGGTGGAGGGGTCAGAGTTTATTCTCGCTTTGGAGCTCTTTGAAGAAGTTCAGTTTCATGAAAGTCAGCCACTGCTAGCAGTGCCTCTTTGATATCCCGTACAGTTTGGAAGGTGTGCTTGACTGCGGCGATATGTTTTGCTCTAAAGGGGTAAGACCCAAACTAGCCACAATAGCCGCAATAGCTCACCTAGAGAAAGCAGTTTGGCCAGAAAAGTAGATTAAGATTTTCTATATAATTGCTCAACAAATGAGGGGATTGATTCTCCCTCTTGCAGGCTAAGGCACATAAAGGACTGTTTTTTCCATTGTATACTTTTCTTGGAACTAAATTCGTAAATCAGAGCTAGTTTAACTTCCACTCTGGTGGTAAGTGTGGCCATATGAGGAACCATGATCTCCTGAGCCATCCAACTCAAGCAGGGAAGGATATGTTTGAATTTTTGCTGATCAGTTGCTCCTTCTATCGCAGATTAATACATAAAGAGGAAGGATGCAATGCTGCCCTCGCCTAAGATTAAACTTGTCCCTGAAAGGGGGTTTTAAATGGTGGGAGCCTAATGAGGGGCTTTCAAATGAGCTGTTTGAGCTTTTTTAAACCAGGCTAGGGCACTGGCTAGCTGCTGGGTTAAAGCATCTATCCAGGATACAGAAGCCGCGAAGAGGTTGTGAAGGTTATTCACCCCAACACCCTCCATTTTTGATAGTGTTTTTGTGGTGTATTACCCCCGTAGTGAGCACCACTTGTTAGAATTTAGAATTTTATTTGCTTGCTGGTGCATTTTTAACACTGAGTCCAACAAAAATATGTAGGAGAAGGTAGTTTTCAACGCCTGGATATTTAAATAGGGGGTTGTTAACCACTTTATAAATAAAAATGTAAAAACTACAATTTAAAATAAAATATTTGGTCTTATAGGTTTTTTACTTTCAATACTGGGGTTAAACAGCGAGCCCTCTTAATAATTTTATACTTTTTTATTTGAATTGTCAAGGCTCAAAGTTCATATTGCTTAGTAAAAGCTGAATTAGGTAATAAAGAGTTGTGGACAATTCAGACCGTTAAAAACTTGTATTACTTAATGAATCTGCTGATGGAGGGCGATGACAGGTAGTTTAGATCCGTGAGGTAGGGCTTTGATATATTTAACCCAAGAATTTGATGGAAAATTGTTTGCAAATTGCGAGGATCCTCGCCCAATAAATGGGGCCAGTTTCTGCGACGTGAGTTGAACTGTATATTTATTGTAAGGCGGGGAGGGATCTCAGGATGGCTCCCTTGATTCTGCCACACTATTTAGGCACAATCCGACTGCATAAACTAGTATTATTTGCCCAAGTTTTATTAATAGAAGTGTTACCCCGATTTGTGGGTTTCCACCAAAAATTGACATGGTCTTTTGACGGGTTTTTTCATCAATCACATCTAAAACACTCTTTTCAATACATTGGACTTGTAATTGTCTGACACCTATCACTCTTTTAATACTGATTTCCCCCTAGTATTTTAAATATTACTATTCTTTACTTAATAAAATTAAAGTCTTATTACTTAAATGTTTTAGGGATTAATGTTCCCTTATGCATCCAAACCAACATTAAGCTGGTTAAGACCATTGTATCACGTTAAGTTCAGGGGTAAACGTCCAACCACTACTTGTCATCTTGGACCATGCAGAAATTTCAAGAGTGGCGCTCACTACAGGGACGCTCTGAGATGCCACTGTGAAATCAACTATCACCTAAGGATAAAACTTCCTTGGAACCGCTGACCCTCATATTAATAGATTAAGTTCGTTTTTATCTGGAGAAGAGGGACCGCTGAACCCAATAATGAGGTTAAGTCCCCACTCGAATTTATCAAGTGAACCTCTTAGCCTTAAGCAGAGTGTCATGAAAAAGCTGATAAGAATTAGACTGGGCTCCCAGTCAGGGTGTATAAGCACCCAGTGGAGGGCCCAGAATGCCAAGGCACAGCAGTCCGTGCAACTAAAAGAAGGGGGGATCTAGTAGGGATGTGAGGAAAGTAAATGTTTATAAATGTAATAAAGGCCCCCAAGGCAAACTAGATGGTTGCAATGGGGGCAACCGCGAGTCTTGCGGGGCAACCCCCAAGGATGGGAGAGGTGGGGAGGATGATGACTCCTCCAGGGTGCACGGTTGCTGGCCTTCAGTTATGGGTAGGTGGGTCTGTGCACCAGAGGGGGTGGCACAAAACCACCGCATGAACAGGGGTGCTGTCAGAGAGGAAAATGGGCCCAAGATGAGCGTTGGGGCTGCGTTCCCCTTGGTTGAGGTAATCTGGGGTCCTTAGGTGGGTGGGATCAATGGTGGATGAGCCAGGTGTGGGGGCTGAGCTCATGGGCCATGGGGTGGGGGTGCTCTGAGGCTGCTCCAATAGAGGAGCACTCTCAGAAAGCCCGTTGGCAAAGTGAACAGATGGGTTCACATTTAATGGATACACAAAAATGGACAGAGAGTTTAATCTATCATCAAGAGTGAGGCAGTTCAAAGTGAATATGATCCACTGTCACGTGGCAGGCTCAAGAAACTGGACAACCCATTCACCAACCATTAAAAATTATTTGTGTAGCGGTGTTCTTTGCCAGATTGATCGGAGGATTTTTGAATAGGAAAAACAACAGGCGGAGTCCATGACAAGGCGTTCAGGGTAATTGACTTTATTTTGGCACAAAGCGCGAGGAGAATAGAGAATGAACTGACAACTGCCCATTGATAGAGCAGTTGCCTTAAGTATTGGGAGGTTGGGGATTGGCGATGGGAATTGGTTGGCTGGCAGGTGGGTAAGTGGATGGATGGATTCCAAAATCTTGGCAAAAATCAAAAAAAACTTTTGCTAATTTTCCCAAATTTTGGGGCCAGACCAGGTCGATGGTACTGATCTGGGCCTTGACCATTTAAGTTGGGCAGCTCAAGTGGTTCAGATTTCCCAGATTTGTCCTGGGAGGCTGAGGCCCTGGTGCTCAGTTGTCCGCAACCCAGTCCAAACTCTTGATTTGGTTGTTTATGTGATCTGAGCTTATCAGATCTGTTCTGAGGGTTAGGGCAATTGGTCCAAGTCACTGGTGGCCTGGTTCAGAACCTAAATTGAGTTCCAATCTGATTCTTGGACCTGACCAGTCTGGACCAATCCATTAGCCCAGAATCTGCAGGCTGGGCTCCAATACTTGCGCTGGCAGTTTCTTCAAAATTTTAGTAAATTTTCCCTGGTAAGTGGGGGTCCCAGGGGCCCGCCCAAGGCCCCTGGCCTGCATGATCTCCTGGAAGGTCCCCTCTATTAATTTTATCAGGGTTGGGGAGGGGGAGGGGAGATATTTGGATATCTCTAGATGGATTGGCAGTTACCCAGTGCTCATCAACCACATGCACCAGGTCGCTCAACTGTGACAGGGGGTCCACTTAGGCCTTTGGCCCCCTTAGGTCCAAAAGGGATGCTGCTCCCTATCCAGTTGTAGGGGCTGTCCTAAAGACTTACACAGAGGTTAAGTTTCAGATTTCTTTTATGAAACAGGCATCTCTATGTACCTGACTATTCCTTGCCAGACATGTTGAAAACAATTACCTCTACGACCAATTTATATTCCCATTCTGAAGAGTATTCATTTTTAATTTACTATTATTACAGGTTGCACTATCCTGATAACGTTGATAGTTACCCTAATTTAATTCATAATCCTTGCTGAGGCCTCTGAAAACTGACAAGATAAGCTGAATTTCTTGCACTTTGACAGTAAACTTTTGCCATGCTGATAAATTGCTCTTTCTAAAATACTCTAATATCCCTTACCTGTTGTCAGCAACACGCTGATCAGTTAATGTGAAAATTATTTTGATAAAGATCCTATGCTATTCTGATGGTTCATATAGACTTACACCTAAAAAAGCAAAATAACTAACAGCCATTTGCCAATCCTATATAACATCATTATAATCCTTTATTTTTATCTAATTTGACTATTTTATTAAAAAAATAACACACAACAAAAAGTACAAACTGCAAAAAAAGATATTCAAAACAAAAAATGATAACATTATTAATCATAAGTAATTTTATGTATTATAAATTTTTTTTCACTAATATTTTAGATTAATTCTATTTCTAAAAAGAATCTCAATATTTTTTTGGGCCATACAAAAAACTGGTTTTAATAAGTTTTTGCAAACTACAACAAAAATTTTTAGCTCAACAAACTTTTTACTGCTCCTGCCACTATTATCACCTTTTTTCCTTGCATCTGTAGTGTGGCTAAGCAGTGGTGTGCTGAGCTGTCCCCACCTGCAATCTCTTTATACATGCCAGCTTATCACTTAATGCTGAAATAAAATAATATTTTGCCTCATTTATGCAAATTTTGCTTCATACTCATTGCGTTAATTTTAGTCTGCCAAGTTCAGTCAGTCCCTTAAGCACCATGTGCCCCTGCCAATTAGCTCGCTACTACACTCATCACCTATACACTGGTTTGTCGTGCTGTTTCTGGTGTCCACATCCCCACTGTTTTACTCCTGCAGAGGTGAATGAACCACCAACTGCATCTGTTGCACTGTTCAAACCTACCTCAACATTATTCTATTTAGTGCATTGCTAGTCCCCTTGATTATCTGAATCAATTTTTAACTCGCTGACACAAACCAATATTATGATCAATCCTCCCAGCATAATCAGCAATGAACTGTGACTTAATATGCCAAATGTTTATAGCCTCTTGGTTATTTTACCTTATTGAGATCTCGCCAGTATATGCTAAACTGAAACCCTCTAGTTTAGAACAGACTTACCTCACTTCAAGTGACCATGTACTGACGTATATTAGTGAGGGCTTCATATTAATCCTGGAGGAATCATTGTTACCCCCAGTCAAGGCTTGGATGGGGCTCTGTCTGGATTTTTCCTAGTCTAGGTAAAGCCTCAACTTTAGGGTTATGATTTAGAAGTTAGTTTAATTGATGATAATAATATTATAGTTGAAGTTGGTTTTTTATTTATTAATTTATAAATTTATATTTTATCGTCTTAAAGCCTAAAACCGCTAATATTATATATTAAAGCACTGAAAAATTTCCTATGATAATGCTGAGATATTGGCACAACAAATTCTAGATGAATTGCCCCATTAGTGCTCAAATAGCTGATAAGGAAGAGAAGAATGCCTAAACTGACTTAATATAATCTTGATATTAATCCTGAGGTTAAATTCAATGTTTATCTCCTTTATCTAACCAGCTTATGCTACCTACTATGCCTTACTCTCTATTCAGTCCCTAATGACAGATAATGGATACCACTTAACTGTGTACCATTATTGATCTCAGTTTCAACTTCTATGATAAATCCTGATCTACTTCAACTTTGAACCTGGTCTGTGACAACACCTCCTATATTCTTAGATCCACTTACACCCTTACACGTGGTAATTTACTATCAATCACCTTTTACTGAATTTCTCAAAGTAAGTTAAGGATTACTATTTATTTACTCAGTAAAATTTACCTCTTATGGCTTGATTTACTTTAAGAATTAATGTTTCCTTGCCTCCAAACTAGTGTTATTCTGGTTGAGAACAAAGTCTTCTGCTAGTTTCAGGGAAAGCGTTCAAATACTCCTTTTCAGCTTGGCCCATTGGCAGAAATTACTAAGACTGCCTAATTTGATTGACAGATCATCTAAAATCATGTGATAACTACTTGAAGTGGCATTTAAGGCAGCAAATAAAGTCAACCTTAAAATGGGTAAGGATTAAGAAGCTGCTGAATGATCACACTAAGTGACTCTGGTCTCACACGACATGGGTACCCAACTCATCATTTATGTCCTATCAAAAACATGATAAAAAGGCACTTTACGCTCTGGAATGACCTGCCTGACCAAGAGCATCCCTTAGAGGTTAATTTCACCATTATTTTTCTTAAATCTTTTCCCTTTTAAGGTTTATAAGTTTAATTGTAACATATATAAACCCATATATTTATAAAATAAAAAAATTAAGTCATTAATTATTTATCTCGTTTTGGTATTTGACTTCAATAAATCCATCTTGCAATACTTACCATAGGATGATCACTCTAATTGACAAGATATAAGCGCTGACTTTGCACTCTTTTAAATATAAATATACTTCTCATGCAACTTTGTTGCTTCAAATACAGACTTTTGGACATTTATGTCATATCTTTGTTAAGCTTAAAAACAGAAGCTCAACTGTCCCAAATAGCAGCTCTTCTGACCAACAAACCTCATTTCCATATCATGCCATTAATCTCACTAGTGAGTTGAATGGACTATTTTAGTTTCTATCTTCCAAATTTTTTGCATAGTAACATTCAATGCTTCAGTGTTTTAATTTTTCCACTTTGTTAAAGATATCTGGGAATCATGTTACAAATCATAGCCAACATTATACCGCTAAATTGGTTGACCTAGTGTTTGATAAAAAGATTTAGGCCTTATTACTACTAGTTGCTTAGTTACTTGAGTTGTTTAGTAAGAACTTTAAGTTAACAACTAAAGCAAACTTGGGCTCCCCCTGGACATCAAAAAATAGGCCTTTCAAATTTAATATTTTCTGCTACAGTGCAGTGTGGACTCCCAGTGTTGCCCTTCCAGCTCAGGAAGATCATCCCACATGTATAGGATTGTTTGTTAATTTTCATATCTCCTTAAGCGAATCCTCCAGCCATCTTCTGTTAGATGCTGCTCATTGTTATTGAGTTTAGTTTCAGTGTAGCACATTTCCTAGTTCTGGACTAAGGATTACATTTGTCTTCAGCTTTTTCTCTGAGTTTAAATGGCAAGGTGCAGGCATGTATTGCAATTAAGTTTAATTCCACCACAGATGCAGCATCTTGTACTCTCCATGTGATGTTTCTGGTTTCTTTAGGCCTTTTGCCAAATGATGGATTATTCTTTTAACCAAATTAGATTCCCAGCTAGGAATAATTTTACTTAGCCTCCCACCCCAATATCTTTCCGATCCTAGTTGTCCCATGAGGTCCTCAGCCTGCGCAGAACTCCAAGTCTCCCACCTGTCTCTCAGAATAGGGTAAAATATCTTTCCATTTACCTCCCTATTGGAGTGGCATCATGCCATAGCTCTACCCCTAGGAGGATTTCAACCTGAAGATATAAAGACTTTGTAATCTAACCTTGTTGTAGTATTTCTTCCAAAGTTGAATAAGTTTAGGCTTCCACAAGAAGGCGTTAATTGAGGTATTTCCTGCTATCTTTCTTACCATAAAATACCTAATCCTATAACCACCCTGCCTAGTTGTCTGTATGTTGAGAGGATTTGATCTTGTGTAGAAAACCTTAACTACAAAACTAGAAAGGCATATTACTTTAGATAAGTTTACTAAAACCTTGTGCCTAACCCCAATTGCTTAATTCACCAAAATAGCCTTCCTTTTATTAAAAATTTTTATGGTAAGTTTATACAACTTTTCCACAGAGTTTAAAATATATCTGAAGCCCAAATCTGACTCCTTTTTTGTTATCTCTTTATTTATACTTTTTAATTCTCAATTTTCTTGTTGTTGATCATGCTCCAGGAAACTGAGGATGGAGATTGTCTGATTTAGTAATTTTGAAAATAATTAGGATAGTATTAAAAGGCACCAATCAGGGCTGCCACATCATACCACCCACCCATAATTTTTATAAAATTTTGTGGCAGCAATCCTTTTTTATGTGCAAACTCAAGAGTATCATGTATTAGAGTAAACACCAGAGAGTTGTAGTGTCCCAAAGAGTAGTGCAACTGACTGAAAAATCCCATTTTCTATATAATTTCAGTGACTTAACTAGTTATGGTACTATCTTACTTTGTTCTCTATCTCCCTTAGTTATTTTTTATAAAGATTTACTGTTCCACTGTTTTTAGGTGTTCCTAATTGTAGAAGCATTATGGGTAACATGGCGCGCATCATGGACAACATGCACCACTAAGATGGTTTACCATTTTATCAGATAAAAGTTTTTTTGGGCTGTTGGGATTTTTGCCCATATTCCCAGCCTGCTAGATTACCTTGTGTCTCTAGGGGAAAAATCCCTAAGGCGAAGTGAATCAGAAATTGGTTGGCCCAAGTTTTAAAGGAACTATGTTTGGGGGATTTTGGGATATTCACCTGGTCATATCCATCAGGGATTGATATGGATGAATACCTAAGGTCTCATCAGGTGAAGTGGCTGACGAAATAGGGGCATCAGATAGTGATTAAATATCAGGTGTACCAATTGGGATTGGTCAGGTTTTATCACTGACTGATTGGGACGAATAGTGAGTTGCGAGGCAAGTGTGTAACCTGCAACTAGTGAATCAATTGGTTGGTGAAGTGACCTGCCATAATGGATAATAAGTTCCATTACCTAAGCAGGTCGCTAGCCAATTATGGTTGGTTCACTTGGATTGAGAGGAAAACGTTAGGGACACGTTTTCCAACTCTTTCCATTTGAGGTCTCAAAGATGTCCAACGACAAATCCTAGCCAGGATGGGGAAGACCATTGCTTCTGAGACAAGGAAGGGTGATTCAAATGCAACAGCTGCTGTTTCATCAAAGAGGTGCCAACCGAGGGTTAGATGGCCAAATCCCCTACTATATAGTTCCCTGGGATTCACTATAATAAAAAACACATTAAAAACTATTATTTTAAAAACATTATTAGCTACAGTAATATTGTTGATTCAGTGTATAGTTAGACTATCAGCTTCCATCGTGACGTTCCATCTCAAAGATATTATTGCAGAATGCAATAATTGGAAGACTCTCAGAGAGAAGAGTAGAGATCTGAGTGGGGATCTAGAGACAAAGGGAACCACAATCAGGATAGCTGCCAACTGTGTGTTGGGCTGAAAGAGACTGTCATCAGGAGATCTTGACAAAGATCAGGTGGACAGGAATATAGGGAATGAATCCCTATGAGTACGACTTATAGAGTATTTAATCAGAAGTACTGGCTGAAGTGTTGGGCCTAATAATAGTTCAAACTCAACTACGGATAATACATTTTATATAACGCGAAGTGCATGAGGAAATTGAACCTATGCAGTAAAAAGGTTACTGGGTTGATACCAAATAATCAACCACTAGAGTAAATTTTTACAAGTTGGTGCTCACTACAGGGGTAATTGAGTAAAGAATCTATTATAATGTTGTATATAGAAGAAATGCGCAAGTTGTAGACTGAGATCGCCACAGTGAATCAGAATGGCTTAAACTCAGCAGACCATCGGGAGTTCACAGCCTTTGAAGAGCGAGTCACCAAGGTGGAGGAAGGAGTTAAAAATCAAGGCAACTTCAGGAACAAGCTACTTGGCAATGTAAACTCGCTAAGGAAGAAAGAAGGAACCTTGTTTGAGAGGTCCTATTCCTGAAAATGGAGTGAGAAGCAGATTGCGTTCATTTAAGAATGTTTGGTGCAGATATCAAGAAATTGATAAAAGAAGTAGAGGACTTGAAAGCCCAAAGATGTGCATGTGAGCCTGATATGGCCAGTGATGCCAAAGAGAGAAGTCCTTGCCTGATACTTGGGAAGACAAATACCCCAATAAATATGCTGCCCGCCTTTAATGCCATTTTTAAGATGACGCCTGAAAATCACTCCACAAGTTAGTTAAGTAGCTGAACCGAGAGAATCAGCCCAAAATGACTTGGAGGAACTTAGAGCAACTCTGAGATTTCCAACATCCCATCAGGATAACGCCCAGCGTTTTTATAACTGTTTGACATGACTATGAATGGATACGGGATTATCAAAAGGCGTTGACAGTCATGAACTGCTTGGACACCAACTGTCAGAACCTATTGTTACCCCACTTGAAGGGGAACAGCTGGTCATATGCCGAGGTGATGCAGCCATAATGAAGGAGATTGGGAGTCCAACCCGCATGTTGAAATGCAAGCAAGATTTTATGGGAAATCAATTCCATAAAGACAAGTCTCTTGCTAGCTTTGTGGATCAATTTTACCAGGAGTTGCAGATCCTGGCCAGAGCGAAAGTGTTAGATGACTTTGATGCTAAAATCACTTTTCAAGCGGCCCTTTTGCCCTATCACAATTTGGATTGAATGATGTCTTCCATATTCATGATGAAGATAACTACCTCACAAATGGTAGACAACCTGAAGATTTTATGAGCGGCGTTTGATGCCCCTAATAGAAGCTCCAAGTCTAATCTGGTCCAAAATCTGAATCCAACAAAGGGAAGCGAAGGAGCAAAAGAGGCTACTAACTGAACTGTGCCAGGAAATAAGCCCGAGGAATTTAGATGGTCAAGCAATAAAGGGAAGGTCTGCTTTCAGTGTGGCAGGAAAGGACATTCCGCCGCACACTGCAAAAAGCCAAAGGATCAAATTAACGTGGTCCAGGCCAAGGAGACTGCAGCTGCTAAAGATTTGGGAAAAGGGCCTGCTGCCTAGACAAGGAATAGTCTAGAGCGGCGGAGAAACCTGTTCCTCCCAATATTATGAATGAAGAAATAGATATTAGCAAATTGTTCGTAGATGATGAGCAGGATCAGATATACCAAGTGATCAACATGGATGTAAATGCCGTGACCAGAGACAGGGAGAAGAAGTTTGACCCCGAGATAATTCAGGAAGTTGCCCAACCATATGCCTGACAACTGGCGGAGAAGCTTTGGACTGCCAATAATCCTGATGAGTTATCAGACGTCCATTTAGATAAGGCCAATCTGTAAATCCCCCTTGGCATGATAAAGGAATCATTTCCTGAATTATCAGCGCTGATTATTCATACCCTAGATTTGGCTAATAATGCCACTATTCACTCATTAAATACTATATTACAAAATACTCTGAGTGTACATATATAGATATTCAAGTGAATTGAGTGAGGGTGAGGGCAAAAGTCGACAGTGGAGCGCCCATCAATATTGTGTCAACCAAGCTGGTGAAGAGGATGAAGATTTCTCCAGACTTGAGTTTAAAGAGAGAATACAGAACAGCTGGGCTGAACACCACCGTTTCCTGTGGAGTGTATATTGTGCTGCCACTATGATTCAGGTCGTTGGTGGTATCCACACCAGCAATAGTTTTGGTGAACCAAAACTATGATATCCTGATCAGAATGGAGTTTCTTTGGAAGTACGGAGTTAAATGTAATCTCAAGAGATAATACGTTGACCATCCTGGGTCAGACGTTACCATTAGTATACCAGAAGGATGGTGAAGCTCCATTGAATCAGAGAAACAACTTCATTAATCTGATATACAATGTCAGCATTGTACCAATTCAATACCGATTAGTTGGTAGGAAGTGACAATAGATGCTGGCGGAAATCCTAGAAAACCGGGAAATTCCATTAAGGATCAAGAAGGAAAGGACCATACCAGCTGGATTGCATATAATAGTTGACGCCAGGTTTAACTTTGGAGATTCCAGAACTGTTGTATGGAGAAATTGGAAAGCCCCTGGAAGAAGTCCAGAGTGGAGCCATGGGTGGCTCCCAGGATAATAATGCTGGGCCATGGAGAAATACGAGTTCTCTTAGCGAATTTGAGCGAAAAACTGATGAAGATCAAGAGGAATCAAATCACATTTATTCATTTTATCCTGATGGCAGAATTGAGACAATTCCACAATTTTGGGTCTCTCAATGAAATGGGATTACTAGCCAGAGCGGCCAAAAGCATCAACCTATTGGTCGATTGGGAGCAGCTCACTGATCTGCTGGAAGGGCAGAAGGAGGAGGTGCTCAAATTATTTGAGAAATATTGGGAAGTGTTTTCTCAGGATGACCATGATTTTGGATGTGCATGAGACATAATTCACAAGGTTGACACCAGAGAAAATCTACTAATAAGGATGAGACCAATAAATTATTGAAAGATGCCGAAGTGATAGTGGAGGATGAGATCAGCAAACTAGTGAAGCACGGGCTTCTTATTATTTTCATTGTCAAGTCCCTGGGCGAGTCTGATTCTGATTGTGAAGAAGAAGGATGGTTCAAACCGGGTAGTGATTGACTATAGTAGGCTGAACAGAATTACAAAGAAGGATTTGTATCCCCTACTGAGGATCAACGACATGCTGTATTGATTAGGAGAAGTGAAGTATTTCTCCGCGATGAATCCAAACTTGGGATACTGGCAGATCAACTTGCCAGAAGAAGACCAAGAAAAATGTGCGATTATTACTGTGCAGGGGCTATATCAGCCGGCGAGGATGCCCCAGGGCCTTTGCAAAGCGCCTCCGACGTTCCAGAGGGCCATGGACGCAATATCAAGCGACCTGAAGTTGTCATGCGTCCTGGTAAATCTGGATGATATTAATGTGTTAGTAGAACGTTTAATGATCACCTCCATCACTTGGAAGAAGTCTAAGAGACTGTCCGCGGCTAACCCGAAGATCAAGCCAAAAAAGTGCCACTTCTTCAAGAAAGATTTGGAATTACTGGGATTTGTGATCAATGCAAATGGATTGCAGCTGCAAACCAAAAAGATAGCAGCTATAGAGCGCATGACTGTGCCAAAGAGTGTCTGAGACATCCAAGTATTCCTTAGATGGTCGGATACTATAGAAGATTTATTCAGGACTTCACCCAAATAGCTGAGCCTTTATTTCATTTATTAAAGGATCCAAAAAAAGATTCATATGGAAGGAAGAGGCCCAGGACTCCTTCAATGAGTTACACCAGTATTTAATAGATTTGCTAATTCTGAAATATCCAAATTTTGATCAGAAAAATCATTCAAACTGATGCTTTGTTGATGGTGATTGGCGCCATACTGAGCCAAGTAGACAAACTTGGGGACGAGCATCTGGTGGCATATTTGAGCCAGACACTCTCAGCTACTGAGAGGAACTACACCGTGACTGAGCGTGAATGTTTTGTGGTCATTTACGCATGTAAGCAGTTTCAGGTTCATGTCCATGGAGTGCACTTTAAGGTGGTAAAGGATCACTCTTCGCTGCATTAGCTGCACAATCTAAGGGAACTGGAAGGACAACTAGCCCAATGGGCACTTAAGCTTCAGGATTATGATTATGAGATAGTCCACCAAGTGGGGGCTTCTCACCAGAGCGTGGATGGTTTATTGCAGTTACCAATGGTCCAGTTGGTATACCCGCAGGCAGATGAGCTATTCTAGAGAATGGTCAAAAGAAGAATCGAGGACAAGCCTTGAGAAATTCAAGGTGCGCTTTAAAAAGTGATGGAAACACTGAGATCATGGATGGACAAGTATCTAAGACAATAAACAGGAAACAGCTATTAATCCCAAAACTGTCGGAGAGAGCAGCAATCATTCAAGCCACTCATTATGTTGTTGGGCATGAAGGACTGAGAAAAATGACCAGCCATATTCACCAGTAAGACTGGGAGTCAATCAACTATGATGTTGCAGACTATCTGGCTTGCTGTGTGGAGTGCCAGTTGCACAAGCCACATAAGGATATGACTGGATACTGACTGGTCCAACCTGGATTCGCCTGGCACACGGTGTCCATTGAGATGATGGGACCACCGGTGATGAGCACAGGGGGAGTCAAGTACATCATAGTAGCCATCGACCATCTGACGAGATAGGTTAAAATGAAAGCCCTAACCAGAGTTGATGCTACCAGTACTGCAAGATTCATCCTAGATCAAGTAGTATACTGGCATGGATGTCCGCAAGTCCTTCTGAGTGACAATGGGACCAACTTCACATCTCATGTGATCCTGAGGCTAAATGAAATAATGAGGATCTGAGGAGTTGTGTCAGTGCCATACCGGACAGAGACAAACAGACTGGTAGAATGGGCCAATGGGACGCTGGCCACAATGCTGAGGAAGCTAGTTGCAGGGAGAACTTCCGCATGGGGAATGTACCTGAGTTTGGTGACGTTCACCTACAACATTAGTCATCATACAGCGACAGGAGAGACGCCATTTGCATTACTATATGGGAGGAAGGCCGCGTTGCCACGAATATTATATTCAGTAGTAGAACCTACGTTGGGGTTGGGTACCAAGCAATACTTGAACTGACTGATGAGTATCCTGGTCAACATGCAATCGCAAGCATTCAATACAACCTTGAAGAAAAGGATACAAGCAAAATCAACGGATGACAAAAACTGACTGGCATTAGAAGAATATTGAATAGGAGAAAAAGTCGCCTATTGCAATATGCATGGTATCAGATGAAGAAACAGATTTGATGCATTGTGGTCAGGTCTGTTCGAAGTAATCACCAAGATGTCAAATGATGCTTACTCCATCAAGAATCTCTTGGATGGAAGATTTGTAAATTGAATCCATGCTAAGTATCTAAAGTGTTGGATCGAGGAAAAAAATAAAAGAGTTTCCAAAGGACCAATGAACCATTAAGTTGGTCATGTCCTGATGATTAGGTCAAGTCCAAAAAAGGACTTCTGAACCAATCTAGATGGTTAAGCCCAAAAAATGGACCTCTGAACCATGGAAAACAGGCAGGTTTAAGTACCCAGGACCCAGTTTGGGGGAAAAGATGGACCTCTGAACTGAAAAAAGGTCAAGTACCATAGGAAAAAAAATAAAGATAAAAAATTCGATAAAAAATATTGGGAAAAAACTATAAAACCTTATAGATAAAAAAGCTGATATATTTTTATAATTTTTATTTTTATTGGTCAACCTCAGTATGGGGATGATTCCACCAATGTCATTTCCTGGGGGAGGGAGGATTAATCGCGGTAGGAAGAAACAGCCCATTAAAATCAATATGTGATTGGATGCTTGTGAGGGCAAGTCCTACATGAAACCACGTTTGTTGAGCAGATGCCAAGCCCTGAGAAAATGAAACTAGGGGAAGGGAAATTGAAACGTCAGAAGATGCCAATCGCAAAACCCCAGAGCAGGGAGGAAAACAGCAATAGAGAAAGAGGAAATCAGCGAATAACCCCAAGTAATCCCAATATGGCAACGGTGCTGGAAGATTTGTCTTGAGCGCCTGCTGACAGGCTTCATCAAGGACACCGGACATGTGAGATGGCAGCAAAGAAGGAATACTTGATGGGAGTACCAAATCATGACCCCAATTAATGCCATCAATAGAAGATAGCAATGGGAAGCTCGGAGAAGAGGTAGTTGTGCAGAGAGCAGATTGCATCCTGCAAACAGTGACTATGGGCTTCACAGAAGCTAAAGCTGAATGACCGGTGGAAGCCAGGCGAGGCTGGAAGCTTCGTCAACCAACTTTGATGAACTTGGCCAGCAAAGCAAAGAGCATAAGTGGCAGTATCCTGATCCAGAAGGTTGTCCAGATAGAGGGATTAATGCTAATGTCAAAGCCTCAGTGACTTGGGCCCAGAGTTCAGTGTAGGGGAGCTCAAAATGTATGCTGTTCCCAATTGAGAGCTCAAAAATCAGTACAGCGGGTTTGTAGAATTGACCAAGTTGGAAGAGGAACTCAAAGAGCAAGTCTGACCCAGCCAAGAATGAACGATCTAAAGTGACTGGCATGATCTCCAGAGCATTGACAATGATGTTCAGAGCATCAGCTAAAGGAGCCAAATCCAGGAGGGTTTCAAAGTCCAACTCTGGAATTGACTGCAAGGGAAGAGTCATCCAAGAGCTGTTTGAGATGGATAGCCAGCCTGGTTTTAGAGGGATTGGTTAACATTTCCAGTAATTTGATGGAAGGACTAGCCGCTTGCATCAGACTAGGCGTATGAGTCCTGGAAGGACCATAGAAGAGGTTCCGTTGAGCATCCTGACTCATCTGCTGAAAGAGGCAGAGGTCTGGATCAGACGGACTGTTGAGAAGCTTCTGGTAGCGAGATTCTGAATGTGACATATGAGCTGGACTAGAGGGGGATGTCAGACTTATATATAAGTTGACATTATGCACTTTATAATCCATTAGGCTCCAATTTCGGGAAAATTAATCTCAAGATTAATGAGATAAGCTTTCTGAGGGAAGAATTAAGAATGACTTACAGCCAAGAGGTTATGAGCTAAATAACGAGGGAGAATATAAATAAGATTTTTAATCAAGCTGTGAAGTGAGCATCGATGGCAAGAGTCTCCTGTTTAGGATGAGGAGAGAATCAGGAAATCAAGGATGCCAGACCAAGAATCCTGAATATGACAGTGGGTCATATACCCTGATGGAGGGAAAACCAGATCCTGGGACTAATATTGTCATTAGTAAATCAATCAGCCCGGCATGACAGAAGGTTGTGGGGACCGCGCTCTGAGAAGGCAGTAGCGAGGAGGAAGAGGAAGAACGCCATATGCCAAAGGTCATCCCAAGCAGTGTTGAGTATTGATGAGCGTACTCTGCTTGAACCAATGAAGTATTTTACCAGGTGTCCAAAGTGGTGTTCTCATGCTCCAGTCCTTTTCTCGCTGGAAATATAGGTAAGAGGGGGGATGTGTTGGGATTCTTGCCCATATTATCAGCCTGATAGATTACCTGGTGTCGCTAGGGGAAATTCCCTAAGGCGAAGTGAATCAGAAATTGGTTGGCCCAAGTTTTGGAGGGACTATGTTTGGGGGATTTTGGGATATTCACCTGGTCATATCCGTCAGGGATTGATATGGATGAATACCTAAGGTCTCATCAGGTGAAGTGGCTGACGAAATAGGGGCATCAGATAGTGATTAAATATCAGGTGTACCAATTGGGATTGGTCAGGTTTTATCACTGACTGATTGGGAATGAATAGTGAGTTGCGAGGCAAGTGTGTAACCTGCAACTAGTGAATCAATTGGTTGGTGAAGTGACCTGCCATAAAGGGTAATAAGTCCCATTACCTAAGCAGGTCGCTAGCCAATTATGGTTGGTTCACTTGGATTAAGAGGAAAACGTTAGGGACACGTTTTCCAACTCTTTCCATTTGAGGTCTCAAAGATGTCCAACGACAAATCCTAGCCAGGATGGGGAAGACCATTGCTTCTGAGACAAGGAAGGGTGATTCAAATGCAACAGCTGCCGTTTCATCAAAGAGATGTTAACCGAGGGTTAGATGGGCAAATTTCCCTACTATATAGTTCCCTGGGATTCACTATAATAAAAAACACATTAAAAACTATTATTTTAAAAACATTATTAGCTACAGTAATATTGTTGATTCAGTGTATAGTTAGACTATCAGCTTCCATCGTGACGTTCCATCTCAAAGATATTATTGCAGAATGCAATAATTGGAAGACTCTCAGAGAGAAGAGTAGAGATCTGAGTGGGGATCTAGAGACAAAGGGAACCACAATCAGGGATAGCTGCCAACTGTGTGTTGGGCTGAAAGAGACTGTCATCAAGAGATCTTGACAAAGATCAGGTGGACAGGAATATAGGGAATGAATCCCTATGAGTACGACTTATAGAGTATTTAATCAGAAGTACTGGCTAAAGTGTTGGGCCTAATAATAGTTCAAACTCAACTACGGATAATACATTTTATATAACGCGAAGTGCACAAGGAAATTGAATATGTGCATTAATAAGGTTACTGGGTTGACAACTGATAACCAACCTCAAGAGTAAATTTTTACACGGGCCTTATTACTACTAAATGCTTAAATACTCAGTTACTACCATAGGAACTTAGAGATAACAACTAAAGTATTTTATAGCAGTCCTGGACCTCACATTGGTGCTTATAGACACTTATGCATCACAAAACGCCATTAACCTTAAGCTCACAAAGGATCTGGATCTATCTATGTCTCAAGGATGCCCTTTAAGAGGATGCGCTCCACAGGGCATTTTATATATATAGATTGAACACCTGTTTCCTTTGATGGTGGTAATGATGTGTTCAACAAACGTTTTCAGCATTAAAAGCCCATTGTTTACCGTCATTTTGAGGGTTGAGTGGTGCAAAAACAAAATCCGGTAAATCATATAGTATATAAGGTTGCGCTAGCCAGAGTCTATGATAATACCACTTTTAAAGTATATATGATTGAGAAAAACCAGGAACTTCTATATAAAAATGGTGGCTAGCGTCCTCTTGTCAGCCTGCTCCCCTGAAAACCTATTCCTCCACACTGCTGAAGTTACCAGAATGTAACAAGTTTATGCAAACTCCTTTGATTCTTCAAGGCCTCAGGAATCCCGACCATGCAAAATCAGACTTGGAGCTCAAGTTAACAAAAGCCTAGTGAAGATCTCATATTTACCCACCCTCTGTCATTAAAGTAGGAAGCTTTCTTATACTAATAAATTTCAGACATGATGTATAAGGCCTAGATATACATAAATTCCTCAGTATGCTACATACTTTTCTTCATCAAAAAGACAGGTGGCACGCTCAGGAATTGCGTAGGTTAAGGAACATTAACAATATGATGGTCCATGACCTACATCCTCTGCCCTTAAAGCAAGAGATTGCCCTTTACATCGAGTAGGCTTTGGTTTCAGAAAACTTAAATGCCTGATTACTTTTATAAATTTCTCATCAAAAAAGGACAGTAGTTTCCAATAGGATTTTCATTAGATAGGAAATCTAAAAGTTCTTCATCATATCGTTTGTGAAATTATGCACCAGCTTTTTTAAGATTTGTTAACTCTGTCCTTAATGATCTAATAGAAGTATGTGCTATTGAGTACATTTATAATATCCTGGTCTTATTGCCAGACAACACATACCATGCCCAGCACCTCTCTGAAGTCATGGATCTTTATAAAAAGCAAGACATGACAATCAATGCTAGAAATTGCTTATTTAAAATCTGTTGTTACCATCTATAAATTAAATATTTATAATAAGTAGTATAATTTCCTAAACAAGAGGCTGCCTATTGTGACTGGGCTACTTCTACCTCCCTACCAGAATAGAAAAGCTTCTTCAGGACCTGAAAATAATTTAAGAGATTCAAACCGCAGATGTCTGAAATATTTAGCATTCCTTAATGCTGACACTGGGAAGAAACTTTGTTTTATAATGCTGAATGAAACGCCGCCTTTAATTATGACAGGTCAGCCTTCTAGCAAGTCCTGCGCTAAGTCACGATAACTTGAAACATCTATTTGTTGCAACAGATGCTTAAAACTTTGTTATAGGGGCACTATCTTGTAAACCTATGATGATAGAAGTAAAGGACCGTAGCTTACTTAAATAAGATGTGCCTAGACCAATTGAATTATAACATGCATGATAAATAGCTCCTGGCATTAGTTTTAGCTGTACAATACTGGTGACTTTAATTCCATAGTTATAACGACCCTTCTCTGTTTAAACAGACTATAGAGCATTACTATACTATTGTGCCCCTCAAAAACTAACCCCACAAAACCCCCAGTAGCAAGAAATCTTTTTTATGTTGGCCTTCAGATATAATTTTAAAGGGCAGCAGCAATTTAATTACAGATGTGCTTTCTTATATTCTGGCATTACGCCAAACCCATCCCTTGAGGAGGCTCACACATTCAGCTCCCTATGAGACCTAAGAAAGTCATTAAGAGCTCTCACTCCCAAGTACCACTATACTTATTGTTGCTCTTAAAACTTTTTTCCTTTTGTAATTAGCTCAGGTAACGGTGAATTAAAGAAGGGTACTTTGTATGAATGCAGATACTGGTAAAAAAAGATATATCCTAAAGTAGTCACAGAATAGTTTAATATAAATAAAATATAATGAGCACACTGCAGTGTTGATTATTCACTGTGGCTATGGGGTGGTTGGTGTATTTTCTTTTTAGACTATATTTTACAAAGCTAGAGTAAAAGCTAGATCCCTATTAATAAGCAATCCCTCCTAGATATGCTCACCCATTCCCAGAGTTCGCACTGTTGCAACTAAGAAGCAGTTAAAAAGAGTAGGATAGTTGCATGATACCAACATAGATTAAGGGAATGAATGCCTAAGGCTTGAAACGTTTTTTTATAATGATAGAACTCAGTCAACTACAACGGAGACATGATTGTATGGCCAGATGTTTAATGATAAAGCTATTGCAACTCATTTTTATAAACCAGCGCAGGTATAAGTTAGTTAATATCTAAATATTATAAAAATGATACAAAAATAAGGCTGAGGGCTAAGGTAATCTTTACGTTAGGTACTTAAAAGTTGCTTTGACAGGGATTAAGGATTTGATCACTGTTCATATCTATCAATAGTTGGAGGTGACAGGGAAAAGTAATTAATGGTAATTTATTACTATCAATTTACAACTATTTTTGAAACGTGGGCGCAAAATGAAATCCATAGTTTAAATTAATTTCTTAGATCAACACTGGCATATTAAGTTCAATTGATTAACCTTTTGGAATATTATCTAAAATAGAGAAATTATATAACATAATTCATTAATAAAGATGGTTGGTCATACCAATAACAACAACACTTAACTTGGATTAGCACCAAAAAAGCTGTATATCTCCTCTAGAGTATGACTCTCCTAGACTCTATCAATTAAATATTATAAACAGTCAAAGCAGCTTGCACAAGGAAGGAATCTTTTTTGAACCAGGGATATCAGGTATTAGATGCTGTAATCTTACAATAAGGAAAGTGAGGGTTATCATAACGCTTGAGCTAATCCTAGTAAACAAAAACTACATCAGCAATATGCTCACCCATGCAGAAAGAAAGTCACCTTAATCAAACATGGAAATAGGTGAGTCCCTAATTAAAAAGATAATCTCACTTTAATTTCATTATGCAATTAAAAGCATTAATTAGTATGTACTTGCTAATGATCCACTAGGATGAGTTAAATTGGCCATTTGACCCCTTTTGTATTAATGTGCTTCTGGAATAGAATGAATTGCTAGGGTCAGCAACAGTATGAGGTTTTATTATTGTTGACAGTGCTGATAAATATAACTTTCAGATATTGCGAATATCCAATGAGATAAATTTTAAGTAAAATGTTAAGTTTTTTAATGAGGATATGTGGTAGATAGAATTCCAAACTTAAAGCCAACAGAAATTCTTCCTTAATATTCAAGGTTAACTAATAAGATAATATGATGAAATGGATTAGACGTAGGTTTTTTTAACTATCCCATAATTGATGGCTAATTGAGAGTCTAACAAAGCCAAAATATAGAATTAATTATTTTGAATCGATTTTGTCCTAAAATCTGTTTACTAATAGATTGCAATCACCGTTATAATAAAATCTCCTTATGTCCTGGCGTAAGAGAAGCTATATAACATAAAAAAATTTATTAGGCTACCCCTCACTAAAGGGGAGCCCCTTTGGATCCCCAATTATAGGTGTAATTTGTGGACATATATGATGAGAAACCTTTTCATCAAAGGTGGTAGGGGAGAGTACCATCCAGAAGCCCATGGGGTACCAGAGTTGGTTAAATTTCTCCTGTGGGTCTCATATCGGGAACAAGAGGTCTCAACCACCAGCAGTCTGAATGGCATCCCCCTTACATCTCCCTATAAGATCAAAGGTTGACTGAACTGATGTGATAAGTGATGGGTTTGGGTTTTCTTGGGATAATGACCATCCTTCACCATATAAAAGATTTAGAATAATGTAACGCTTGTGTTTACCCAAGTACTCAAATGCAACATTAGTAAAACGCCCACCCATGCCAAAAGAGAGTCGCCTTGGTTAAATGGCAAGTTAGAAAGTCCTAATACTGAAAAACTATGCTTATATTTTGGGTTGCGATACAAAGCATTGCACAATGTTGACTGGTTGATGGGTTTATAGGTTTAGGTACAATGATATAACTGATATATATTAATTTAGGTCGCGCTAGAGTTTCTTACAAATTTGAGACTCAGCAACTACATTAAAGCGTTTCTTTATTGTTTACCAGGACTAAAATATAAATTAAGCTATGGGGTTTTAAATTTTAGTACAAGGTTTTATTTGATTTTTGTAGTGTTAATTAAAATTTTGAAAAATGGCGTATAGAATTACAAAATTGATTCAATAAAAAATACTGCCCCAGCCTTAAAAATAACTGAGAAAATAGAATAGGAATAGTCTAGGGGTAGGAACCTAGTTAATACCACCTTGATGGTTAGCTGAGAGACTAAATAAAAACTAGTTTTAAAGTATACTAAGTCAAATCAAGTTTTATCTAAAAATTTTAAATTGGGAAAAATTGTAATCAACAAGGTTATATAATTCCTTTGGCTCCTAGCGCTAGTGTAAAAAACACAAACAAAGTTTTTGATACAGGTATCTCTAGGCCATCAAGGAAGAAGTAATTAAGAGCATCATGAACCCAATCTGCAGGTCAAATGGGGAAAGGACAATACCACAGGCTTACTAGTCACCATTTAATTAGCAGAAGGTCCTTGGACCTCAGTGTCAGTGAATTTTACTGTTGACTAAGCCCCAAATAATGGTTATGATGTTATAATAATTTTTTATTGACCACTAGATTAATATGGATTCTTCTCTTTCTACACTACCATAACTTTGGTCCAAACTGCTTAATTTTTGTTAACTGCATCTTCTGCCAGCACGAGATCCTCCTGGAGTTTGTAAGCAATAGAGGCCCCCAATTATGTCCTAATTTTGAGAGGGATTACTATCCTTGCTCTAAATTACCCATGATGCTCAACTGCAAACCACTCTCAATCAAATGGCCATAATGAGAGGGCGAATATTGATGTTGGGATTATCCCTGGATTAGGTGAAAGCTTTTTACAGGGGAAAATTAATATAATCATATGAAGGGCATAATTTGCAGATGGCCCAATAATTTGATAATGGAGTTCAATTTTATGTTTTCAACAAGAATACCGAATTCAGGGATTTTCCCAAATTATATACTGAATTTGGGGAATATGTACATTTTATATTTGTTATCTAATCTCTATCCACTCCTTATCTATTCCCACCTATCCTAGTATTGAGACTTTCCTACAGGTCCCATGACACTACCCTTAGATATCCCTATTCCTATCATTACATTTTGAAGCACTATAAATAGTGCTTGATTATTCTCAATAAAGTACTTCTCTACAGAACTCTTATTTATTTTATCTTACTTTACTCTAATGGAGAACGTCTCATCCAAGGCTGCAAGCTTTAAAGCCCTGCCTTCAGATAAACATGCCGCCGGTGATTCCTCCCTGGTGGCCCAACAAAAGGGTTAGAGCAATTTTCTAAAGCTACAAAACTCTGAAAAAGGCAACTGAGCTTTCCAGATGTCTTTAGCTCAGGACTATTACAATAATCTTAGGCATTTATCCACAATAATATCCTTTTTTGCTAACTATGACTATAACCAAACCTTCTAACATTTATAACCTTCCTAGCACATAAGTGTTGGCTGCAAAAGATATAGCTTTGGAGTTTAGTGAGAATCATCAAAGGTTGAAGGACAACTTGGGCGATGTAGTGAGGATCTACATGGATTAAGCTAATCACAAACCCCAAAAAAACTTGAATAACAACTTAGGGAATTAGTGATGGTAAAAAGAAAAAAAATTCAGCCTAAAGCAGCACTGCTGGAAGTAGTTCAGAAGTGCTTAACTATATAGTATAATATGCAAAGTGGGGCCAGCCACCTATCATATTGAACTCCCTCAAACTATTAAAGTCTTCTAGCGTTTGCACAAGTGTTTTTACCCCTTACTCTGGGCCCATATCAGATATCCTAGATCTTATCATGGTAGATGGCGAGCCTCAGTATGAGATTGTCACCACCCTAGCCTCAATATTGTCCTTCAGCCATATATAATAAATGATATCTTAGAAGGAGTATGCAAAGACTAAAAAACATTGGGCGTTTTCCAGAGATTGTACCCATGCTCCTGTATTAGTTGAAAGTTCCACCGTAAAGTTCCTAATGCTGTAGGTCATATATACTCTCCCTTATCTCTTGATTCATTTCAGCTCCTGAACCCCACAAGAACTATGCCCTGGCCAATGTCCCCTCAGGAGGAGTGGTCCATCTCCTAAAAGAGGAGGGTGATATCAAAACTAATTTTATATAACTTTTTATATTGAGTGTCTCAAGATGAAAGTCAAGGAACTTGCCTAAAGAAAGAGACAAAAATCCCCATAAAAAAGTAATGTAAATATTAGGATATTAGACATGATGGGCATAATATTGACCATTTGACTCCCATGACAGAATTGATTCCTATACCTTAGAAGATGTTAAAGGAGTTATCTCAATTGATCAATTGAAAATTTGATAGTCATTATGGCTAAAAGTGACCTTAAGAAAATTCTGTCTGACCAAATGAGATTAAAATATTCTGAGATGAATTCTGCCTCATCAAAATATAGGATCATCAGGATTTCAGGCGACAATTACTCAAGGTGGCACTCAAGGAAGTAAAGCAAGATGAACCTACAAAAGGTCAGTAATCAAGAATCTGCCTAATGATCAACTTGAGTGATACAATTTCTCATCTAATTTATAACCATTAACTTACAATTTTTGACTTATTGAAAATGTGCTACAAATGGGACCATCTAGTACTAAAAAAATAAAATATGCTACAAAGGCATTATACCATCTGGAATGCATCTTCTGACCAAGAGCCTCCATTCTGGATTCTCCCCACCATTATTTTGTTAAACCATTTTTCTTTTGAAGTTTATTTAGTTAAATGTGGCATATAAAATCTCTATTCTATACTAATAATAAATTACATCACTAATTTTATGACTCATTTTGATATTTGACTTTAATAAGCTCGATTTGCCATACCTACCATAAGATGGATACTCTATCTGATGGGACATAAGCGGTGACTTGGCACCCTTTAAATAAAAATATACTCGTCATGCAACTCAGTCAGCCTTGAGTATTGACAGACAGGCTAGTTTTGAATTAGAATCAAGATTAAAAGTGGAAGCTCAAAAGGATAGTTCTCACTAACGGGAACTCAGCTGACACTCAAAGATATCTGCAACTAATTGATTGCACCATGGAAGATAACCCAATTGATATTGTCACCCGCTGGATGCACAATGGAAATGGCGAAAAAAATTATCAAATGGGAAGTTCACCCATAATTACTTTTGAAAGGGTTCAAGAAATTTTTTATGGAAAGCCCTGAACCTCATCATCTTACTTAGATCTCCAAAAAGAAATATAAGAGTATTTTGTGGAGTCATTAACCCAGGATAAAGAGCAAGTCGTAGAAGGACATTTGCTATGGACAGGACTCTCATGAAACTTTATTGATTCAGTGATTTACAAAGAGAAATATGTATCAAGTGAAAATCTATTTTGCTATATCATTAGATTCATGCACCCTGCTCTTTATCTTATTGTGCATTTACTAGGAGTCTAGAACGAGGAACTCAATCATCATATATACCCAAGGGGCATTATGGATGTCCTATGAAAAGTTATATAGTTTAATACCACGACTATAGGGAAGTCCTCAATTTGATCAAAGTGAACCGTTCCTACATCATTCAGCTCCATAAGCAATTTGAAATACTAATACTGGTGTTATCAAGTATGTGGAGGAAGCTATAAAGCTTTTCCAAAAGGACATCTTGTAGTCAAACAAGAATACCAAAAGGTCACTTGATGCCTTTGATGAAGATCTCAAAGACAAGATATTGTAGCCCATGGAAAAATGGCAGCCCAATACACTACTAGATGCCAACAGGAGGAAGAACAAATAACCCTCCTTAAGGCCCAGCCAGAGAAAGCCCTAGAAAGAATTAATGGGCTGAAGGCCCATTAAACCTATGAAACTTCATCAGTATCTTCAAAGTATCATTTCCTGAGTAGCCCATGTCAAACAGGATATGGCATCTCGTGCAACTTAAACGTCTACTCTTTCTAATAACAAGTGACATAATAAGTTGGAGATGACATGAGAAGCAAATCGCTTAGTCATGAAAACATAAGTAAAGTCTACCCTTGACTCAATAAAGATGAGAAATGCTGGAACAATCTTACAGAACAGCTTAAAGCCAAGACCAAATAAGCCTCCTCAGAGCACAGAATGCAAGGAGAAGAAAGAGAACTTGAATCACCATATTGTTTTATTAGAGGATGAGAACAAGCTTTTTTTCAAACTTACCGTTCATCTGCTTTTCAAAAATACTCTTGATCTGGACATCTGCATTAAGATCTTAAGGAATGGAAAAGTCATTCTCTAAAAAAAATCAATATGCTTGATGTTACAGCAACATTTACCCTGAAAGTGGAGAAACATCTCTATCCTTTAAAGGACCACATATGTCAACTTGTGCGGCAAGTTGAACCAAGCTACACAAGGAATGAAATTACTAAATCTGATCTCCAATAATACGAGTCATTACATGAGTGGAGGTCAATAACTTTAAACATACGTCAAGGAAAGTTTACACCTGGTGAAGGGAGTATCACATCTTTCCTTTATGTCAATAAAGCTGCAATAGAAGGTGTGGCTTATCATCAAAAAGTTAAGCATATTTTATATCGTTTATGCTGTATGATTAAAGAGGTTTTGGTTACTCATATGGATGACCTGCATACTTGGAGTGAAGTGAAAGATGCGCTCAAGAAAGAATTTGGGTTATAGCTGATCCTGGATGAGGCCACTTTGGTGGTCAGTCTGTTGGGTTGCCCTCCTTCCTTTCCCCCAAACACCTCCGCCACAAGCTCATGGAGGGTTTGGCCATTTACAGTGCAGACCCCATGTTGCAGTTTGTGGTGCCCCATGGGGCAGATCGTCTGGAAGGCCCTCACGCCTTCTCTATGATCTGCCCATTTCATTGTGAAACCCATCTCATGATTCCTTCCACACCGTGATCAGGCCCACCCCTGATCATCCTTTTTGAGCGCGCATCAAAAATGGCCATGCAATCTGCCTATGTGTTTTGAGCTCAATCAATCGAAGCGCAAGTGCCCTATGGCTTCTGCTTCTGCTGCTTCTGCCTCTCCCCCTCTGGCACCACCCCAGAGGCTGCCTCGCCCCAATTTTTGAATGGTGCATGATCCTCACACCCCCTCATGTAACGCACTGGCTCCTTACAATGAGCTACGAATGAGTTGGGCAACAGGATCCATGTTAAAGACCATAGGGCTGACAGGACTCCTGATACTACTCTCCTGGTGCGCGCGCTACAATATTGGACAAGCACCCCTGGAAGACAGTTGCAAGTATACTTAACCCCAGCAACATGCCTTGACTCCAAGACAAGGTATAGAGGGAAGCAATAGCCCTCCTAAGCTCACTCTCAAAGTCCAATTCTTGTTGATTTAAGCCAAACATGGCTGCAGTTAGGCAAAATCTCTAAATAACCCAAATTATAAATATATGAATTTTAGGTTCTTTTATTTAATATTTAGCCAAGTTGATAGAAAACAGAACTGAGAAGCCTCCAGCTCCCAGTTCCTTCCCTATATACACATGTTAAAAGCTAAAATAAAATATAATATAAGCTTATGGTGCCAGCTTGAATGATGTTTGGTGTAAACTTTACAGCAGGATCGCGGAATCTTTACTCAATGGTTTTGTGCCAGTTCTGATCCTCAACAGTTCCGCGCCAGTTCCATTTTGAATCCCAATCGAACCGCGAAACTCCCAAGCACCCATTTCATTCCATTCTCAATTTATATCCAAATCGAATCTCAAAAAGACCCATTTTACTCATTTTCCGTTTTGTTCTGACTTGGACGCCCATCTTGCTCCCTAGCCTACTCCAAGCTCCGGCCCCCTAAGCGTCCTTGCCAGAACCAACGCCCCCTCCTCCTCCATACATACAGACACAGCCTGCCCTGTCTTACCAAAGATCAGGGCAATGTGATGCTGAGGATAGACCTCAACTGTCACACCCCACCTCGGCAAATTCTGGCATGGCTTCCAAAGGCAGCCAATCAAAATTTTTAAAATTTTAAAAATTCATTTGATATATGGCGCCCTGAGCTGATGGCAGAGACAGTTTCGCTGAGCTGCCATGGTTGCCAGTTTGCAGCCAAAAAGGTGCTTCCAACCTGCCAACTACGGCAGCTGGGCTGGCACTAGCCAATGTAAATCCATTTGAAGTGCTCAAATGGATTAATGATTCATATTGGGCTTATAATGTTAAGCACGATTTTGCTTTAAAGGAATTCTTTATTGATCCTCCCAAGTTTGCCCGCACCATTTTCACCCTAAAATGGTTTCTGGTTTATAAAATATAAACAAAATGGCAGTTAAAGCCGCTGCTGCTCCTGTCAACACCCTACTATGCCAGCAACTCCATGTGGCAATAGAACCCCTGATTGAAGGTATTCCTATCCCCAATTTCCCCAATGGTTTTGAGGTAGTTGCAAATTATGAATTGAGGAGCTCGCTTTTGGTGAAAGCTGCACTTATATCAATGCGGCAAAAACCTCTCTTTTTAACCCCAACTATCCCCAGACCTGCCAGCGCATCAAGTCTTTCGTTTGTGTTCCAGCTCTCATCACTTTCGCTGAGCATCAACTTGCTCAATATGTTGAGGCGATGGATACTGCTGGCCTCATGAATAAAGAAAACCTGCAGCTATACCTCGCATGCCCCATGTCGCTGATGCCTCTACCCCTATGTTTTCCGCCATGGTCCACCAGCTAAAGGGAGCTCCGGAAAAAGTTTTCTCAAAGCTTCCTCGCCTTCTGATATGGCTTCCTAGGCTGATAACCTAGGGATATTAGGAATTTTTTATAATAATCCATTTGTTTGGCCCATTTGCAAATAAAGATGCGTCGCGGCTCCCCCTTTTGGGTTGGGCACCACTAGTGCTAAAAAAGGCTTAAAGCTGATCCTGAGTATGAAGAAACATGCCTTCATAAGGATTGTGCTAAGCCAGCTTTTCCCTTGTTGATTTTGCTGATTGCTTTTATGAGAGGCCCAAATGCTGATGACCTTGAAAATGCTTACTCTGGACAATACCATAGCCGCTGTCATGGCTGGTTTACATAGTACCTCAACCTAGCCATGCATGTCACATCCATCAAATTAAGCTTCAATTCTGTCTTAAAAATTAAAGAATTACTGCTTAATGTAGTTAGTATACACAAGCCAGAGACCTCACAAAAGGCCTCCATGAAGCTCAGAGTGTATATCGTGGAAAAAGCAAAGTCTAATAATGAGGAGATGCTACTTTTCTTTCTCTTTGCAAACACTTTTGCAACCTATTCAATTCAAGACTAAATCTAGTTTGATAATCTCATAGAGGAGACTAGTCTGCGCCCATGTCTGGGAGCAGTTGGGCAAGCAAGGCAAGAGGAGCAGCCAGAAGGCCCGCGGCCTCTAATGTTCAAAAACGCCCTGGAGAATCTGGCGGAATAAAAAAAATCTAAAAAAACTGGCGGTCACAATTTCCCTGGAGATACTCGCGTGGCAAGCACGATGCAACCAGTACATCAACACGCCACACTCCCAGCCACTTTCGTCGGTGGAATTTGGAGTCCGTGTGTATCTGGACATTCAAAAAACGGCCTTATGGGAAAAATTTTGTGAAGATGTACACAAAATTTTCCTGACCGTGGTGTACGTTGCACCTCACTCCATGTCATGCAGTTGGCTGGACCTAGGTTTTGAAAGCAAAATAGCAGCAGATGAGGCTGCAGCGGTGCGCATAGTGGTGACCTCCCCGAAGGGCAATGGGTCATCAAAACCAAATGCACCAGATGGACAAAATCAAACCAAATTTTCCTCATGTTTGACTTTTTGCCTACTACGGTAAAACGTGACATTTTGGAGCAACACCTGAAATAAGGTCTCGCCATATATGGCGAAATACAATCTTTTAAAATGCAACGTTTCACGCTGATGCCACACCTGTGCACCGGCAAAGCCATCGCAGTTCTGACCCCAACTGAGGAGATCATGAAGGACCTAACCCAGATCCCGCACTCCACCTTTATTGACATTGCAGGGCATACCACCCACCCATTCTGGGTAACCGTGGACAGCGCACCCCCCATTTGCACCCACTGTGACATGTTCAGCCATAAAGAACATGCATGCCCCATCAAGGAGGGCGTCACATTCCAAGAGCACCCCTTGGCGGCCATGGCCAGTGGAGAGGCACACTACAAACCAACTGCAAGCACCAAGGAGGCTTTCCCGTGGGGAGCACAAGGCTGCTACCTATTGGTAAAGCTCATCTCCCTGCAGGAGCGGAAGAAGGCCAAGCAGGCCCATAGGGCCACGGCCAAGGAAGCGGCCAAGGCCACCACCACCATCCCACACTCACAACACCAGGAGGACATGGAGACCTTCGTGGCGGAAGCAACTCAGGAATCCATCACCCAATCAGATTGGGAGGTTTATGCCAAGTGGGCCACTCAATCTGAGGATCTGATGAAAGATTTGATCTCACCCAATCGCTGCACCCAAGCTCCGGTTGAAACTGACTTGGGACCTATTCCAACCAAAAAAAATTTTTTGCCCCACTTGACGGTGCACCAAACTTATCTGCACCGCAAAAAATTCGTCTGACATCGGGAAAACAAAAAGTGAAGGCCAAAGCCAAAATGACTCTTTCCGCAAAAATTAACAAAAACCCTGATAGCGTTGCTGCTAACACCCACGCTGCTGTGAAAGCTGTGGGGACCTGGAAGAGGCTGGTGGGCCTGGGGGCCCACCCCCTCGCACCTAAGGTGTGATGGGGGAAACCTTCACTCTAGGGACGCTGAATATCGCCAGACTCAAGGCCTCCCCATCCTGGGCTAGGAAACTGAATTTTTCCAAAACAATTTACCCGTGGATATCCTGGCCATCCAGGAGTCCCACTGTCCACGAGGTTCCAAGGAAGCTTAGAAAACAATGCTCCTACTATCCCTATCCTTTTGGTCAAAGCACTGTGGGGTGCTAATTCAGAAAACAATTTTTTCAAATTCACATCCTCAGAAACATTCCTAAATGGCTGAGTGCTTGTTGTCACCTTCTCATGGGCTGACGTTGCACACACAATCGTCAACATTTACGCCCCAAACGGTGCACACAAGCATCAGGAATTTTCCTTGTCGGTCAAATCCCTCCCATTACCCCCCAGTTCTTTCATAGTTGGTGACATGAACTGTTGGCTAACCTCACCAATGGACTGGTGGCCGCCCTCACCCCACGCCCCACAGGGTCACGTAGAACTACGCATTCTAAAAGCCACCCTTGGGTTAATGGATGCGCTGCTGCAACATGCCCCACTGCTCGAAAACATGATGCATCCCCACATCCCCAATGGCCAATTAAGGTCCATGACCTGCATCGACCTTATTCTAACACCGGCGAAATTCCAACCCCACATCTCCCACTTCAAAACAATGAAAATGGAATTCTCCAACCACCAACTGGTCTCGATAACATACCACTTACCCATCACAGTTGCAAAGGCCCCACATTGGTGCAAAATCCACCCCCCCCGAGCTCGCGTTGCCAGGATTTTCCATGTGGGTGGAAGAGGCAACTTTGGTGAAATCGTTTGTTGCACCATTTTGCGCGGACCCCATTTCCACATGGGCAACTTTCAAAGAAGCCACCATCCGCCACTATCGCCATCTCTCCTCAAGACGCTCATGAGCCACATCAGCGGTTATCTCGCGTGCGCTGGCAAAATTGGCCCACTTGGAGTCCAACATTCCAGCCACAGGATATAGCCCTGCATGGGGCTGGAAGTGGGCGGAGGCAGCCGCCCACCTCAACGCACTTGAAAGGCAACACAAACATCGGTTTTGTGTCCAATACAGGGCCACATGCATCACTAAAGGTGACAAGTGCACCACATGCTTCTTTAAAAAAATTTCGCACCACACCAGAGCGTGGCCTGCACACAGGTGCGAAGATCGGATAATTCCATTGCAGACACACTGGCCAAAGTGGCAATCAAAACGCAAAGATATTACTCCGAGTTATACTTAGCTGAACCAAATCAGCTGGCCAAAATGGCAGAGTTTCTTGACTGAGCTCATATCTGCACCATTTTCTGATACCTGTAAATGATTAATTTAATTACTCCGAACAAATTATGGACAGCCATTTGTGGTGCGCCAAACTGAAAATGCCCAGGCCCAGATGGCATTCCATATGAGTTCTACAAAAAATATTTTAAATATATATCCCCATTGCTGCTAGCCTCACTCAACCAAAGCCTGTTGGAAATGCGCCTCCTACCAGGAAGACATGAGGCCTTTACTGTCACACTCTTCAAGAAAGGGGATAGGCTTGACTTAGCCAACTGGCGCCCCATTTCTCTAACAAACACAGACACCAAAATTTTAACCAAAATCTTGGCTAACCGTTTAGGGACTGTAGCATCTGCCACCATCTCCCAGAACAATTCAGCTTCATCCCCAGAAGGTCAATTTTAGATAACGTGCACTCTGTGGCTAATGTGTATCAGTCCACAGCTTCTGGGGCACTTGTATTCTTGGACCAACAAAAGGCCTATGATAGAGTAAACTGGGAATACCTAAGGGCCTGCCTCCATCAATTCCGCCTACCCCCCGCTTCATAAACTGGGTGATGTTGCTCACAGAATCTGCGACAATGGCAGTGCGTGGCCCAGGCTTCCTAACGGAAGTAGTCCGCCCTCAAAGGGGCCTGCAACAAGGGTACCCCCTCAGCCCACTCTTATACAACTTCAGCCTTAACCCCACTACTGCGAAATGTGAATGCCCACCTCACTGGGGTTCATGTGCCAGGCCAAACCTCAGTCAAGATGATGGCATTTGCAGATGATTGCGTGGTGGGGGTGTCTAATAACAAAGATGCACGCGCGCTTGAAGCCCTCATCCAGGAATATTCCCGGGTAAGCAACGTGGCACTGAACGCCTCCAAAACTGAAATCATCCTCCTAGGTCAGTTTCAGAACTGCTGGGCCCCAGCAAGTAGTTCCCAACCTGGCCCATCTGCTCGCCCACGTCCACGCCTTACTAACTCAACACACACCGCTCCACTGGTGCTCCCCTTTGTGCCACGTCCTACCATAGGACCGGTACGCCATCTGGGCGTGTGGATGGAGGCAGGCGGATACGCGTCAGCAGTAATGGAGTGCCGTATACTGGACAACGTGACGAAGCGAATCGCCTCTCTCAGAGCCCACCCTACTACCCTCACTGACAGGGTTGTTCTTGCCAACTCTATGCTCCTATCCAAAGTCTGGTTCAGAGCCCATGCCATCCCCTTCTCCCCAAGCTTCTTCAAATCCCTGTATGCTTTGCTGCAAGAGTGGCTTTGGTCAGGCCGCCGTCCACCAGTACGGCTAGAGGTCATGTTTGGCCCTCATCATCAAGGTGGCATGGGCCTAATTGACTTCATAGCCCATGCTGCCAAGATCCTGGGCACCAAGATCACGGCCGTCACCGCTCCTACACTCCCATTCTAACACTGGTCCCGCGCGGCCTGCTCCAACTTCTCCTGAGCCTTGGGCCTCAACAAACCATCAAACCCCCACTCCCTGATGAAATACCTCGCATCACACACATCGGCCACAGGTCCTCACGGGACCAAAACCCACTACAAAAAAAATCCTACTCTATGTGAAGCGCAGAGTGGAGAATTCGTATTAGTGGACATACAACCCGGAGAGGCCACCCCTCTCCTCAGTTCCCACAAGAGGTACAGGGGCTACCCATCCATGATGGCGTGATCCCCATTCGACCCCAAGTCCTATCCAGGGTGGACTACCTGGACATGATGGACATCCCTTATTCCACTGAGACCCAAAAGACTATCTGGAAATACGCACACCATCCTCTGTTGCAGCCTCAAGTCCGCTCCCATGTGTGGCACTGCCTGAGGTGGGTGTATCATACAGCTGAGCGCTCTAACGCTTTACACTCATCCTGTGTCGTGTGTGGCCAGTATGGAACGCTGTTCCACCGCCTGGAGAAGTGCCCCACCTCTAAAGTGATATGGCGCGAAGTCCAACGTCTTCTAGGCCAGGATCAAACGCATCCCTTCAGTTTGTCAAGAGATATGTTTGCTTCATCAATGGCCTCCCCCTCCCACCCTCCCTCCGTGCTCTGGTGGTTGCAATCGCCATGTGGACTATCCACACGATTGTCTTGATGCCATCGCTGGCTCCATCCCCACCCTCCCAGAAGCTGTCCACAGATTCCGGTCTCATTTGGTGGACCACTTTCAAGCGTGGATGTTTGGATATTTCCCACCGCATCGCCGACAGCTGGTCTCCTCCTGGTTCCCAGTCTGGTTCATCAGATCAGACCCCTTCCTCCACACGTGCTCAATAGTGGCTACGGCCCCTTCACACGTTCCCTCCCCCTCCCCATAAGTGGCGTTCCCGCTGGCAACAAGAGATAGCATCGCTTCTCTGGGTGCCCCCTGGTACTAAGTTTATCTTTCCTGCATCATATTCGGAAGTGTCCATCCCATGGTCAGCCTTCCCCACAATAAATTTAAAATTTAAAATAATGAGGAGATGCTAAGATGAAACTACTGTAAGAAGGACAACCATGCTGAGTAATTGTGTTTTAAGAAAATCTTTTCTTGATGAGCAGGGTAAAGGAAGGTCAGTTTAGGGACAGGTACCTCTTAAACTGACTGCCCCCAAAGTACATGAAAGTATTAAACCACAATCACTCATCTCTCGTGCATAGAGAATGAACCTGATGATAAATCTAAATTTGGTCAAAAAGATACTGGTTAGTTTATTTTAAGTATAACTGCTGAGCTCATCATTCCTGACAATTTTATGCTGAAAATACTGACAACATCCAGGTCCCCAAAGACATTTACCTAATCTAGGTTATCAGGTGTTCCAAGATAACTGATGCAGCCAGCAATGATGATCAGTACCTTGTCCTGTTGATCCAACCCACCTTGAGCATTCACATTCTCTTGTAGATCAAGAAGAAGTACCCTGAGACTGCCCAAAAGCTCAACAAAACATTCCACCATAAAAAGGAGTTACCCTTCCACTAAATTTTGGAGGAACATTACCAAATGGTAGTGGTAATGAGAAGGTTTTAGATATAGTTATCTTAAATATGGTATCACGTTATCAATGTTGTTTATCCTAACTAATCAAAAAAATTGTGCTCGCCCCTGACCTCAATTACACTTAAGAATCTAGCACCGCCAGTCCAAACAATATTAAGTGATAGGCGCTTATTCATCTCTGCCAATATAAGTTTGCAAATTAGGTTTCTCAGCTCCTGTAGTGCCCTAGACAATAGCCAGTATGATATATCTATCAGGACGCATTATATGATCAAATATGAAGGAATTATTAAGCTGAAAGAAGGATATATACTATTCCTTAACTATAAAGTTACTCTTTTTCTGGATAAGAAAGACTCCAGCAAGAAGGAAACTCTTGTTTGGATGAGTATCGTGTTTATGCTTTGCCTTTGCGATATTCTTCCTCTGAAAAAAACACAAAAAAGCTATCCAACTTAGTAGATGGAGCAGAGAGAATATTATTAAATGCCATAAAAAGGTAAGAATAAATCAGGAGAGCAAAGAGTGTTTTCAAGCAACATCCCATAAGTATACCCCCAATCTAAATGCTACATGTTACTAGGGTCATTGGAGTCAGCAGGTTTGAACCAAGAGTTTTGATAGGAGTCCTCAATCCAGCTTATCAGCACCATAAATGAGCTAATACTTGGGAATCTAAACAACAAAAGTATCCTAGTCAAAAAGCATTTAGAGATCGGGAAAAGTCAATTACTACCCATTGATAAGATTGATAAGGTACATATTTTGATACTCACCTTAATTCTAGTCTACCCTCCGAAAATTTGGTTTGTGCTGTCCCTAAAATCCAGATACCTGATAAGTTATATCAGGAAGAACTTGAGAAAGCGCACTAATTACTTGAAGTCCATAAGGATGTTTTCTCTACTTCAGATGTTGACTATGGTCGCATTAAAGACTGGACACATAGTATTGACGTTGGAGATTCAACCCCTATCCAATGAAAGTCAAAAAAGAAGTCAAAAGTAGAGGAGCAATACATGAAGACTAGGTCAAAAAATTATTAGATGCTAGCTTACTTGTGCCCTCCTAGAGTCCATTGTCATCCATAATTGTTTTTTATAAAGAAGAAGAATGGTGGTCACAGAATAACGATGGATTACCAGAAGCTAAACAGCTCCACTAACAAGGACAACTAGCCAATTCCGCTTATTGATGATGCTTTGGACTTATTCTCCAGCTCAAATTTCTTCTCCATGATGAACCTCACTAGCGTTTATTGGCAGATGTATCTATCACTAGAAAACCAATATAAATGAGCGATGATATGCATGAAAGAATTATCCCAATTTACCTGGCTCCCTCAGGGACTATGAAACGCTACCACCTAATTTCAACGGGCTATGTATCTCATAATTTAAGATTTTAAACTGAGCTGTTTGATCATATACCTAAATGACATAAAATATTTAAGAAAACCTTTACCAATCATCTAGCCCACTTGAAGTCAGTTTTACACCATCTGAGAGAGAACCACAGCAAATTAAACCTCTCCAAAATGTACTTTCTTCTGTCTGGAACTGGTATTCTATGACATACCTTATTATGGAAAGGAAAGCACCCTTTGTGAAATACGGTTGAAGCAATCTACAAGATTTCTGCCACAAAGAGCCTCCGATATATACAGGTTTAGTTAGTATTGATGAGATATTTTTATGAATTTATCCCTAATTTCACTCAACTCATCAAACTTCTTGTCCATTTGCCTGTCAAAATACCCCTTTTATTTAGAAAGTAGAGCAAAGAACTGCATTTGAAACAATGAAGAGTTTGTTACAGAGAATACTAATTTTATGACATCTGTACTATGGTAGACATTTATCTTATTTTGAAGATGCCTCTAAATTAGCCATAGATGCCATTCTCTCTCAATTAGATGATGAAGGCATTATCCACCTGGTGGTCTTATTACAGCAAAACGCTTTCCAGAGCTGAGCAAAATTATACTAATATGGAATATGAGTTCTTAGCTGTTCTCCTAATGGTATAACATTTCCAGCCTTTCTTGTATTTATGAACTTTACAGATGATATAGATCACGCTTCTTTATAGTGGCTGCAAAGAATGAAAGATCCAGAAGGAAGACTAGCCCGCTGGGCTCTAAAACATTTGCACTATTACATTAATATTGCCCATCAAGCTGAGTAAAGCACATGAATATGGATTAATTGACTTGATTGCCCTTACTTTATCTAGACAATAGCAAAGCTGAATGGCTACATGACCTACTAATGAAGCAAAAAACTTAATAGGACGAAGATGAACCAGTTTAGAAGATGCTCAAATGACACACGCAGAAGTTAAAATTTTTCAATGGTTACTTTACAAGACGATCATAATTGACTATCTACCTCATTTGCAACCTTCAAAAGGGTACCAAGTTATAATGGAAACACACATTACCTTAGGATATGGTGGAGCCATGAAAACTTGTTAATAGATCAAGGATTGCTACTATTAGTAAGGAATGCTGGATTCTGTAGTGGAATTCTTAGATGCTTGTATAACTTGTAAAAATCACAATTTTATAAGACCAAGTACAAATACCAGCGAATTCCCTTCTGAAACCATTTAATACCATTAGTTTAGACGTCATAAATCCATTACCTGAATTCAAGGAGGTAATTGATACATCCTTGTAAGGAATGATCATTTCACAAAGTGGGTTGATTAAATCGCTATTTTTGCAAAGTTCTCCAAATCTATTTATAATGTTTCTATACTAAAGCTAATTTACTAGGCACAGCTGCCCATAAGTGCTGATATGAGATAATGAAGAAGTTTACTCTAACTGTTGTGAGGACCTTAGTTATATGCATGGGAAATTAACAACTATTCTTAGCACCTTACAATTCATCAACAAATGTAAATTTTGATTTCAATATTAATCAAAATGACCACTACTGGTCCATTACACACAGGGACCAATATCTCCCATGTGCATTGATGGCTTACAAAAGAAAGTTTTTACTAAATTATTTAAAATGTCTCACTTTAAGGCCTACTATGAGAGAGAACTGGAATCCCGGCTCAATTGGCTCATTAAGTTACCTGTGATAATACCTAAGAGCCTATGAAAGAACTAAGAAGATAGCTCAAAAGTTTATACAACTTCAATCAGAGGCAATAACAAACCTAGACAAGGCAGTTACAAGAGTAGGTCAAGCAGCAAATGCAACTCGCCAACCTTTACCCGCCTTTGAGACTTTGGACTTTGTTCTGTACTATCACAATCATATAGCACCCCAAGTAGGGTAATTAAATTAATTATATGATAGCCATAGGATTTAATTTATAAACATTGAGATAAGTACTCAATCAAGTTCTTAGAAACTGGAGTAATTATCAACCGTGTACATAGCAATTTTTGCAAAAGAGATCGTCTCTCAGTAATTTTGAATGGAGTGATGTCAGACATTAGGATATCAGACATGATGAGCAGAATATTGACCATTCAACTCTCATGACAGAATCAACGCCTAGACCTGGGAAGGGGGTTAAAGGAATTATCTCAATTAATACTCTGGAAAATTGGATGTTGGTATATCTCAAATTCACCTTAAGAATATTCTTCCAGACCAAATAGAGCCTAAGATACCCCAAGATGAAATCCTTCCTCATTGAAACTAAGAATTATTGAAATGTCAGGTGACAATTACTTGAGGTGGCACTTGAGGCAGTAAATTAAGGTGAGCCTGAAAAAGGGTAAGAATTAAGAATCTGCCCAATGTTTAACCTAAGCGATTCAAAGTCTCATCTGAATTGGTACATTCAACTAACACTTTGTCCTATCAAATATATTCTACAAAGGCTTTATATCATCTGGAAGGCATTGCCTGGCTAAGAGCCCCTTATCTAGATTTCCCTCATCTACTATTTTTATTAATCCTTTCCTTTTAAGGTTTACATTGTTAATTGTGACATATAAAAACCATTATTCTATACTATAATAGATTATAAATTCTATATCTATTTTGGTACTTGACTTTAATAAGTTCATTTTGCCATACTTACCATAGGATGGATACTCTAGTTGACAGGACATAGGCAGTTACTTGGCACCTTTTAAATTACATAATATACTTGTCATGCATTTAGATGTCTTCAATTATCGAGCATTAAGCTTCTTGGGCAAACAATTGATCTTAAAAATGGATAGCCCAACAACTAATGATCTATATTAGGTGATATACAAGAAATGAGTACTGGACTTTCTGATTGAAACATCTCTTTAAAATCGAGTTTAAAACTTGAAAAGGACCAAGTTAAGTCTAAAATTAAATGATAATTGAGATACAAGGTAATTGAAATGGGAGAAATTTACCATTATGAGATTGAGCTGATTAGCAAAAAGTATAAAGAGAGGACATAATTTCAGTATTCAATCCACTTTCTCAATCTCGCCTCATTACAGGCAATATTTACCAAAAAAAATTAACTTTCAATTATACTATTATACTGTTACATGACGATTTTGAGTATAAATCTATGGAACTTTTTTTAGGAATTGTTATAATGTAAATCATTGATTTTGAGAACCATCTGGTTATTTTACACCACTATCCTAGGCTTACCCACTGATGGAGTAACTGTACAATTTACCCCATTACTGTAACAAATTAAAGTTTATCTCAATTTTTACATTTTGACTTGGGCTTGTATTTTCTAAATCTGAGTCAAATCGTTTTGTAAAAGATTTTTGGTTGTTGTCAAGTTTGGGCGCTGGGTAATGCCTCACCTGAACCATTGATTAGGCTTGCAAGACCATAATCAATAGCTTGAGAAAAGCCTTGTAAGGGCGAATTTTAAGGTCAAGCCCACGCAATTCTAAAACTCATTCAAAATTCTTCTCCTGGAGTTTCTACCCCAAGCTGGGCTACTCCCGTGGCTTTGAAGGCAAACCTTACCTTGTCATGTGGCAGATCAAGGTGCTGAATTATTGGGACTTTCTCTAGGGTGGCAGTTCTATTCAATTAATAAAAATAAGGTTAATACCAGGCTTTGCAACCTTTCTTACCTAATTTGTTCTTTCCATCATTTTGAGTTTCCTTAATTCAAAGGATTGTTGTCCATCCTCGTGCTAAGTTTCCTATAATGTTAAAGATATACGCTGACTTAAGGGCAAGATGGCAGTTGGAACTTGGAGTTTTCTAAACTTGACAAAGGCCTCCTATCCGGTCTTACAATCATAATTTCCAATTAGAAGATTTCTCTGCTTTTTAGACTGATAGGTATAAGTTAATCCAAGAATTAAAAGTAGGTTTTTATTTTGGCTTCATGTTAATTATGTGAGGTGAGGTGCAGAGGAATTAAAAGTAATTATATGGTCACTGACATTTGGGACAGCTGAAGAAAATGCCTTTAAGAGGCGCCTCAGTTGATGTCCAGCCTAAGGTCATAGTGTGTGTAAGGTTTATATGTACTCTTGACACTAGTGAGTAAGATTTAAGAAACTTGAGGCTGATAGCATCTTAATTGGTCTATATTATGCAGTCTGATAGTTCACAATAGGTCAAGACCAACTTTAAACACGTCCTAAATCTATTTAGAAAAATATAGACCAATAATAGGCACTTGAGGACTATATAATGTATCAACAAAGGAGTTTATTTTGGTCAAAGAAAATAGAATTCAAAGTAAGGGTTAAGTTTTTTTCAAGATATGATGAGAACAAAAACCTAGCAGGTAAAGAATAAATAAACTCTCTTTGAGTGATAATTTTTTGCTTCTTTGTTTGGTTATATATTTATGCCAATATATCCTCAATTAAAGCAAAGTGTCTTACTATATGCATACAGTTCTTAAGCTCACAAGGAACCAACATAAACTGTAATTTGACAGTAATTCTGCATTTCTCTTCTGAATCAGATCTTTTTTTTTTTTAGTACTAGATGGTCCCAATTTAAATCAGATCTTCTTCTATATGAAGTTAACAATAAGTTGACAGTAAATTTTTCTGTAGATAGACAAAATAAAATTCTCATCTAATATGACTTAAATATATATATTTAGATATATAAACTAGAGATCAAAACTCTAATTTTTAAGCTTTAACTGTTCCTTTCTCTCCGCCTAGTTTCCTTATTAATTAGGCGCCAGTACATTTACTTTATAGGTCATTTTTTCGTCATAGATATCTACTTTAAATGAGGGAATTTTATTTTAATTCCATGTCAATCTTATGAAGGCCACGGTCATGGCATTGATAATAATCCCCTAAGCCAAGTTGGCATGATATGTCTTAGTAAACTAATCTAGGCCTGATTGTGGGCATAATGCTCTTAATAATCAGAAAGATAACGAAGTTTTTTGGCATTAGATCAACAATAAATTACTTATAATAAGCAAACTTAAATTATGCAATAAGATGCATGCAATAAAAATGTGGAATTTTAACAGATAATCATTAAAGAAGAAACTCAAATTAAGACGTTGACAATCACTCAAAGCACACAATTATAAGTAAAAACGAGATTCAATTTGTATGTGCAAACATATCAATTTTACTCATAAATATTATGTTAGATAGTATAAGTAAATATTAGTTGAATTACATACTATAAAATAAATTTAAATCATAGTAAACTGAATATAACCTACTTAATCCACTTGTGGAGTTTTGTCTTAACTTTGAGCCTACCATCAAAATATTAACTATCTCAACCTCATAAACTCCGCTATATTGAGACTATGTATACACCTCTTAGATTAGTAGTTTTAAGTTTTTAAGTGGAGGAATAAAGTAATCTAAACAATTTATGATATTATAATATGGAGTATCACAAGAATTTACTTTTTGGGGTACTATCAAGCTTATTGATTTCCTTTTAGGGTTACTACTCAAACTAATCAACAAAACCTATCAGGAGCAAAAATACACAAGTATTTATAACAAATACTGAGGTTAATAAACTTTAATAAAAGTAGCAGCCCCTCCCAAATTCTTTGGAAAAACTACTCAATTTTGTCAGAGAAAATTTTATAAAAACATTAACCATTTATATATATGGAACTAAAAAATTTACAACTATAATTGTCCTAAGTAATACTTTTTTATCCTTGTATTTGTATAAGTATATGCACTAAATAGTATCATAATATATAAATATCAGGTAAATGTAATTAAAAATATATATAATGTAACATTCTTTTTATCTGAAGTTTCAACCTTTGTTTATTATCAACTACTTAATGTGATTTGATTGCGTAGGTCTTTAATATAAAACTAGACATCTAATTAGATATAAAAAATTTCTTCAGAATTAGATTACATGGATGGTCTTTACTAAATTATAGATAGATGATAATTCTTTAATTAGCTATACCTTAAACTTTCTTTAGGGTCATGCGTCTTCACATTATTATTCAAGTTTACATAAATAAAGCTCTTGAAAAATTTGTTCTTACAATCAGGAAGGTGATCAATTTCATTGAACAAGAAACACATTACCAGAAGAAAAATATTACATACCATTGTTTATGTTTTGCGCTTTGCTTAAAATGTAGCTGAGAATACTGGTTTTAAATACTTGGTGTTAGATTCTGGTGGTGGACTTGAAAATAAACCCTTCAACGACCAACTGATTGGGCCAATTATCCTCCTAATGCTCTAGCTAATACTCTAATTAAAGCCTATTACAATACCATGGATTGGGCTAATTATTTCAACATCAATTTAATTATATTATTAAAAGCTTGGGCCAAATACACTCACATATTTAGGCCAATTATCTCTGCAGCTACATAGCTTAGGTTATTTAATTCAACATCAATATAATAATTATTTTATCAAAAGCTTGACTCAAATACACTCACACAGCTGAGTCAATTGTCACCACACCAAAACTTAGTAACTAGTCCTGACTAATTGGAACCAATATTAAATATTCAACATGAAAAATCGTTTGGGATAAACATGAAGAAAACGTCTACAAATCTCATGAACAGACAAAATAAAAAACGTAATCCTTTTTCCACTCTAAAGCAAATTTTGTATGTCAGTATGCGTAATCTGCACAATAGCAATTGTACATGGACCGCTCAAATGGGAGTATCTAGTGCTATTGAGAGAGGCCTGCTGACGTCCCAATTAAGGGTACATCATTAATTTAATTTTGATGCTGAAATATCCCAGAATTCATACTTCATTAGCAATATGATGAAACTCATTTTGAAAATGATCCTAGGACAATTTACAAGTTCATAGTTGCATTTTTTGTCCCTGAACTCCTCCCAAGTCTGATAGTATTTTGCCACCAATAAACCTAGCAATAGGTCTCAGTCATATCAGTTCAAGGGCCAAACTGAGGTGAACAATAATCTTATGAGATTGTATGCTCAAATGTAGCCAGGAAATGCCTTAGAGGTATAAATACTGGTGCCTGGCCTAATGAATAATCATCAAAATAATTTAGTCTTAATAAAGTTATTTTATTACTATTCATCTTTATGGTTTATATCTTAAGTCTCTTTTGGAGAGTGTTGGAAAACTAGGATCTCAGGATCCACATTTTTAACTTTACCTGCCTTGGTTGAAGTTCCCAATTACAGAAGGAAAGTCAAGCCCAAAATTGGCCAAAAGAGTTGGGGCCATTTGAATATGTCTAGTGATTTTCTGAACAGTTAAAAATACTGTAAGCCACTGGCATAATCAATGATCATTTGGCTAAACTTCAGCCCAATTAAGCATGCAGGAATTAATCTATAAAGCAATTGATCCTCAGATTTTAACTACTGGCAATCAATGAATTTATGGTGATTATCAAAAAGTACACTGTTATGAAGGAATTACACCTCTAGAAGCTTCACCTAAAAGGCGTGGCTGACCACATAAAGTATATGATTCCGTCTTGAGCTTCATTATGTGAAAATCATTATGTCAAGAAACCAAGGTAAAATATTTTACCAACAAGCGTTAATCCTATATAAATAGACTGTTAATAAGTAATATATAATCCTCAACTCAATTTAGTTTTACATAGTTTATATTTTTGTTTTGCTAATTTTGTCCATGCTAAGCATCTTTTTGATTCTTTCTCTGATTTTTTTAATCCAAGGAAGACATATCCAATAGATAATTCTAAGAAGCAGTTAGTGTTCTCAAGATTTGTATAACTAAAAGCACCTTCCATCATTTTAGCTCCCTCACACTAAAAAACAGATAGTTGGTGCTCACTACAGAGGCACTTCCAATTTATAATTAAAAAACGTTAATCAACATTTCCTTAGACAAAGTTTTATATCCAGAAAATTGCCACCCCAAATGGAGCAATCTTTATCACCCAATAAGATAGTACATCATTTTTATTTAACTGAGGCAAGCCAACCAGGGGACAGGCATGACCAAAAGAAAGAAATGACATGAAACATGAACAGGGTCAACTCCATCAAAGAAAGTTTTTCCACCTCCGGATTGGGACTCAAATTTTTCTGGTTATGTCATGGGTAAGGTTTTCATGTTATTAGACCTACTAACCGCCAATAGCTTCCTTTGGCTGGCACCCTGATTGATGTGTGAAGGGTGGGAATCAAACCCGCAACCTTCAGGTTGGTAGCCATAAAACCCTTACCAACTCTCCTTCCACCCCCTAAGATAGTACATCATAACCAGAGAAAACCATAGTATATCCCTATAACTGGGGTTCTAGGGTAACTTTAGTTTTACTTTACCAAATTATGATTATAATGACTATTAAACATATCTAAAAACATTCAGTCACACACAGCATTTCATGGATATAATTATCTACTAGGAAGTTGATCTTGTCAGGGAGACGGAAGATAATGTTTAGACTGGCCTGCCAATTGGGATGCAGAAGCACCCAAAAGGCAAGCCAGATTGCCAGAGGCATTGCCAATCAAATGATGTTGAAGTGTATGGGTAGATGAGTAATGATTAAATGCCGGTGCTATGCTAGCTTAAAAATAAATTGAGCAAGAAACCAGGCTGATGTGGCTCCAGACCCAATGGGCCTTTGTGTGAGGAGTTGTGAGATTGGGTTGGGTAGTTTGTGACTCCCCATAGGAGATTTGGGTGTGGCAACATTGATGTGGGGGAGGATCTTTGCCTGGAGTGTATATAGTTGGGCCCACAGGTCACCAATACCCTGCTGGCGGATGGCCTCTGCAATTGAGGAGAGTTCCATGAAAATCTTAACATGATAAGCCCAATTGACTGAAGTAGGAACTAAAGTTACTAACATGACTGTGATTGCCCAGTCAATATGAGGCCTTGCGGCCACATTGGAAATGTCATGGGGGTTTAACGAAGAAAACTTTTTATAAATCAAGTAATTGGAGCATGGGAAGATTTTTAATGCATTATAATTTAAGAAGAACTATTATCAATTTCCTCAGTGTGTTACGACTGCTTAAATAGATCGATTTGGGGAATATGTAGTAAAGCACAGGATTGGGGCCATCAAGATTTAACCTAACTTGGCGAACTTTGAGTGAAGGGGTGAGAAGAACGAACAAAATTTTAACTGACTTTTAAATAGTTGGCAGTGGGCTGAGTCACTAGCAGTTAATCTACAGATGCCCAAATTACATTTTTACTGCAGTTTTGATGGTTAGTTTGATGGCATCTCACCCAATTGGCAACGGGAACCTCCCAAGGCCACCCCATGTAGGATCAGTTCCAAGAGGTCAAGAACGGGTTTGGGGCGCCCAACTCGCCCCCACTAAGTTGCTTTGGTGTCTGTTCAACCAAGGGAGACTCATTGGACAATGATTTTGGTATTTTTTGGGTGGGTATCAAACTAGCAGCAACTTTTGATGATGGCCCAATGCTATTAGCAAGTTCCAACAAAGATTTGATATTAGACGCTTTGTTCCTTATAGTACATGCCTGTTGTTTGTTCCTGATATTTTCGTGGAAGGTTTAAAAATAATGACAATTTTTCACAGCAGCCCAATGCCATTGGCGAGTTTTGCTGAGGATTTAACACTAAACGCTCGATTTGCCAAAGGTATGCACCTGTCAGGATTTGTTGCCAAATGTTTGGGGCTCTAGGGCCTTGATGATAAAGGCTCATTGCCATTGACTTTATTTGAAGCTTTCATTCCATGGGATGTCAATTCTCCTATAACTCAGCACAATTCCACTTGATTCACTGTATCAATTTTGCTTAAGTTTATATGGGAAAGGTGACAGGGTCCTTAAGGGATAAGATGTTACCCATCGCTTGTCTACCATATGCTGAGGTTCCCTGGGAGATGTGAGGTTCAGCAGGCCTTCTTGGTTCCTTTTTGATGGGAACTGGAATGCCACCCAGTTCAAGTGGAGGGTGCGCTCCCCCAGACTTACATTACCCTTCCCTTTTCCCAAAGGGGGAGCGCCACCACTAGGGAATTGAGTGAGAGCCACATTCTTGTGAGCCTTGGGTAACTTAATTGATATTAATGTAGCGATTTTTGGAGGAGGACGGGGAGCATCTGGGTGGGTGGCATGAAAAGCCTCAACAAGATCCAAGCATTTGGCACAGTCCTGAGCGCAGCCCCAGATATTATCATAAGCCAGATAGCCTTTCCACGCAATGAGATATTGAATTGATTGTCAAGAATTTGTGGGAAGTTGAATGCCCTCACTCCAGCTTCCTATGCACCCTTGATCACAAAGAGCTCTGGGTCTGAGGGAATCGCCCCCTTGAATGGGGACAACTGCTACACATGAAAGACTGGGTGTTGTTTCCAGTGAGATGGCAATTTTAAATAGAAGGCACCATTTCCCAGGTCTTCATCAGGTGGGGACCTGAGAACTTACTTGTGAACTTACATGAAGGCACCTGCATGTGCAAGTGGCACATGTCAAGAATAACGTGTGATGTTCCTTTATTTCGTGTGCTGGGCGCTATTTCCAATCTGAAAACCACTTATAATCACTATTGCCTTAGTTAAGAGCTCCTAAACCAATAATCACGTGGCCTGAATGAGATGGGCATGTTCAGCTGCAGCTGGTACCTCTGGGTGGAAGCTTGGTCCAATTGATAATGAAGGGTTATACCCTAAAGTAGCCTCATATGGGAGAAACATGTGGATGCATGTGTTCCATTGTTATACACGAACTGGGCAAGGGGAAGGTCATCAGTCCAGGTATCTGTCATGGTTGGATGACATAATAGTAGGTACTGATGCTAGGGATAAGGCTGGGCAACAGGAGGCCCAGAAGATGAAGCTTCAGGCACTCCCTGACCTAAAGCACACCTTAGATCAACGCTGGGTGCAAGCCAAGCATGCCTAGGTTGATACTAATGGGGTGCAAAACGCCCAGCCTCTTATCTTGGCTCAGGCCCTAAAATGAACGATTTACGTTTTAAATAATGATGGTTTGATTTGCTTGGTTGGAGAGCAAGGGTTCGAGTCCTGCTCCAGCTATGAAATTAAACTTCAGGTAAAATAATGCTTCAATCAATTACTCGTGTGAAGGCACTTTTGGTGTATTTTGCCAAAACAGACAGAAGCATCTGTTTATTGGAGTGTCAAGGCTTGGGCGCATTTTTGCAGAACCCAAATTTCCCCAGTCCATTTTAAATATGTTTTTGTGATCAACACTCCTTGTTGATTTACTTTCTTAATAAAAATCCCCATTATTTTACATTTTTCAATGGTTCCTTGGGCAAAATTGGTGGTGAACCTCTTTGGGGAGGTCTCCAACCATGTGGGCCACTACCTTATCTCGCAATTTACAAAAATCCCAGGGTCACCTGTGGGCCGCCCAGGTCCCCTCCAGATTGAGGCACCCAAGCCCCTGACGTCAAGCTACACTTGATTATGGACGCCCCTCTGGGGTCCACTCAAGCGGTGATGTTCCTTACTTACCTGGTATTTTATCTTGCTCTTACACACTTGCCTGGGGTACCCTTTGCACTGGCACTGCTCGAGGTGCCTTCCTACCCATTCTTTTAATGGCTAGTTCCCTAGCATTGTGGGTTTGCATCCCACTTCACCTTGCTGGGAACTAGAGAGTTACAGACACTCTCTTGACATTAGTTGATCAACCTTTTTATTATACGTGCATAAGAATTATCCGTGTGGGACTTTCTTTATTAGTAAATTGCGTGCGCTGGCCATTTGTCACTGCCATGATGGTGCTCACCACAGTGTTCTCATTTGGTTTTGTACTTGTGCGTCTCAGCGTTATTCTTGCAATTAATAATTGGGAAGTGCCCATCCTTCCTGCTCATACCTGGTGGTCTTGGACTTTTCGCGATCCTAATATTGTGATTCCCCGCCTTTCTCCTGAGATTTACTCAGAAATTCATCAGGCCTTAGCTTCCCTGGGACCAAAGCCCTCATTAGGAAAAACCAATTCATTTGGTTCCCGTCCACTTTTGCGAGGAGTGGATCTGTTGTCCCAGTTGTCTCCCAAGGCGGGTGATTGGGTTTTTGTGGTATTCCGCACACAGCCACTCTTGTGGCAAGCAATAGGGGGTTTGGAACAGGTCTTGGAGCAGAATTGACCTGATGAAGCCTCCTTCCATTCCTTCTTCAAGTTCTTTTCTCTGCGTCAAGCAGGTCATCCAATGAAAGTATACTTGAGTGAATTCTGCAAAAAATCCCAGGCTTTGCCTTTAACCAAAGAAGTTAAAATGTCATTTTCCATTTGACCTTGGACATCTCAATGCGAAACTCCCCAATTTGGCAGTCGCCTCCTTCCAAATTTGATCATCTTGTCAAAACCCTTTGGGGTAGTTTCTCCGCCCCAACCTGGAAGGGGCCAGGTAATTTGGCCATCATTAGATCAAATCATATAAATATGGGAGCTGAAAAGTTGCGCGCGCCTTTGGAAATGAAGGAATCTTATCCTTCTAATCCTTCTACTTCTTCCAAATTTGGAAATATTCAGGGGTCTAGACCTGAGAATGAAGTAAAGGTTTCAGATGATTCTGCCACGATGATGTCACCCATGACCATCCCTATAATTAGCGCTTCCTCAACTAGTAATTTTTACTCGAAATGCGAGATGCTTCCCACTGATTTTCTCCCCATCTCAGCAGAAATTGGGAACATCAAAGGATCCAAACCCAAACTTAAAAAAAACAATTTCATTATCATTTTTTCTCCCCAACACGTTTCCGAGGTTCATGCTGAGGCATTGGCTCTGGGCTTGGGGGTGATGGCCCTGGATAACAATGAGCACCACATACTAGGAACGATTGAGGGTTTGTTTGAATAAAAAAACGCATTTTTATAATGTGAGCGATTTATCCCAAGATAAGCATTTTATTTGCTCATATAGTCTGGATGAGGACTCCATTTCAGTCTACCAGATTACTCCTGAGAACCCTCGTTTGACCCCTACCATGATTAGGGGTTCTCAGGAAGTGGAAAAGAAACTTCATCAAAAATTTAAAGATGTATATGCACCTGCAGAAGGTGTGGTAGGATATGTGGCCTCAGTAGTAAGAGTGGCCCACTATCCTTCCCCCTTCTATGATTCCAAGACATACCCTGATGGCTTGTTCAAGCCAGAGGAAGAATTTGGTGGTGAGTTGATGGCGTTTTCTGCGTTGAATAAATCCCATTATGGATACTTCTTGTTGTCTGCTACCCTTACATCCTCTTATGGAAAGTTCAGCACAACTATTTTGGTGGATACTGGTGCCTCAAATAATTTTATTGACCAAAATCTTGCTGACTACCTTGAGTTGAGTTACTCACCAGGGGGTATGGTTAGAGGTGGGGCTTCTCAAGGTATACCTAGCCTAAACATCATGGAGTCAGTCGAAACCAGATAGGTTCTTATCTATTGTCTGACCAGTTTCAAGCTATCAAAAACCTCTTGTTTCCCATCATATTTTGGGTGTTGAGTGGTGGCGGAAGTTTGACGTCAGAACAAATTTAAAAGAAAACACTTTATCTTTGTCACTAACAAACGGTCACCGTTGATTGTTCCTCTGTCTGAGGATAATGCCCCAGGCAAATTACCCCATTGGCCCAAGGTTCCCAGTCCATATCTTGCCCCTTTGTTGAAGCCCACGGTGGGACTTTCCTTACCTTCCTGTTTGGAGGAGTTGGCATCTTCTTTTGATGCAGCTTCAGCTAGTACGCTATCAGAACATTCCGAGTTTGATTGTGAATTTAAACTTACTGTGGATCTGGTGCATATTTCTTCTCCCATATACCCATTGACTGCCCAGGAGGAAGAGGTTTTAGATGTATGGGTGAAGGAGCAGTTGGCCAAAGGTGCCATTTTTCAGCGTACCTCCCCTGTTTACTCCCCACTGCTCTTTGTGGAGAAGTCTGATGGAACTTTACGTCCATGTGTCAATTATGGAACTTTAAACAATGTGACTGTACCCGACCTCCATCCCATCCCTTTAGATTCCCAGATTGCGCGCTATGTGGAGAAGGCAAAGGTCTTCTCCAAGTTGGATTGCCTCAATGCGTTCAATCAAATCCGGATAAAGAAGGGCTAGGAATGGTTAACCGCATTCCGTACCATAAAAGTAATTTTCCAGTTCAAAGTTATGCCCTTTGGGCTTAAGAATGCCCCTACCATCTTTCAACGCCGCATTGATGCTGCGTTGGGAGACTTGTTGGGGGTATGTGCGGTTGCCTACATGGAGGACATTATGGTGTTTTCCCCCAATCATGAGTCACATGCAGTTCACCTCCATCTTTTGGGAAGAGTTGTGTAAGTCTCTTCAGATCCGCCCCTGCCGTTCAACTGCTTATCACCCCCAATAAGATGGGCAGACTGAGCGAGTGAATCAGTGCTTGGAACAATTGCTGCGTTGTTACACCACCGCAGACCATTCAGATTGTGTTTCTCACCTTCCCATGGCCCAGTTTAGTTACAACAACACTTTGCACTCATCAATTGGTTGTTCACCTTTTTTGCTAACCACTGCTTTAACCCTGCATTTAACATGGAGCCCAGATGTGGTTCCAAAGTGGAAGCGGTGCTGGACTTTGCTAAGACTCTCAAGAAGGTCCATCAAGGGGTGTATACAAGCTTGGAGGCGGCTATGCTGGTTTATAAGGAGAATGCTGATGGAAAGCGCCGAGTGGGTCCTGCATACAAGGAAGGGGATCTCATAATGCTTGATGCTCGCAACATCCCTATCAAGCAGCCATGCAAAAAACTGGGTCCAAAGAGGATTGGTCCTTACCGGGTAGTTAGAAAGGTGGGACATGCCTAATACCAGTTGGATCTTCCCTCAGCGTTTCAGATCTTCTCCATCTTTCATGAAAGCAAGTTGACCTTGTTTGAGGGCCCTCCTCCTGTGACCCCTGAGGCTTATCTTGTGGATGGGGCACCGGAATGGGAAGTGGAGGAAATAATAGCCTCCCACCAGGTTAAGCGACGCCTTGAGTACTTGGTATTTTGGAAAGGGTTTGACGCAGCAGAGAACAGCTGGGTGCCAGCACGGGATTGTGTACATGCCCAAGACCTGATCAAATCATTTTATAATAGTTCTCCTGAGGCTTCAGGAGCTCAGCCAAAGCCAGCCGTTGCTGCTATGAAGTTGCTGCCAGCACATAAGAACTTCTCCTTAGCGAACGCCCCTGGAGGGGGGTGGAGCCCAAGAAGGAGGAGAGGTAATGTCATGGTTGGATGACATAATAGTAGGTACTGATGCTAGGGATAAGGCTGAGCGACAGGAGGCCTAGAAGATGAAGCTTCAGGCTCTCCCTGACCTAAATCACACCTTAGATCAACGCTGGGTGCAAGCCAATCATGCCTAGGTTGATACTAATGGGGTGCAAAATGCCCAGCCTCTTATCTTGGCTCAGGCCCTAAAATGAACGATTTACGTTTTAAATAATGATGGTTTGATTTGCTTGGTTGGAGAGCAAGGGTTCAAGTCCCGCTCCAGCTATGAAATTTTGACTTCAGGTAAAATAATGCTTCAATCAATTACTCGTGTGAAGGCACTTTTGGTGTATTTTGCCAAAACAGACGGAAGCATCTGTTTATTGGAGTGTCAAGGCTTGGGCGCATTTCTGCAGAACCCAAATTTCCCCAGTCCATTTTAAATATGTTTTTGTGATCAACACTCCTTGTTGATTTACTTTCTTAATAAAAATCCCCATTATTTTACATTTTCAATGGTTCCTTGGGCAAAATTGGTGGTGAACCTCTTTGGGGAGGTCTCCAACCATGTGGGCCACTACCTTATCTCGCAATTTACCAAAATCCCAGGGTCACCTGTGGGCCGCCCAGGTCCCCTCCAGATTGAGGCACCCAAAGCCCCTGACGTCAAGCCACACTTGATTATGGACGCCCCTCTGGGGTCCACTCAAGTGGTGATGTTCCTTACTTACCTGGTATTTTATGTTGCTCTTTACACTCTTGCCTGTGGTACCCTTTGCACTGGCACTGCTCGAGGTGCCTTCCTACCCATCCTTTAATGGCTAGTTCCCTAGCAATGTGGGTTTGCATCCCACATCACCTTGCTGGGAACGAGAGAGTTACAGGCACTCTCTTGACAGTATACTGAGCAACTGCAGTATAGCACCGCATGGACTGTTCCAGGATCTGATTGACCCATTTGTTTTAGCCATCTGACTGTGGATAGTTGCAGCGGAGCAACAAGGTGTGATCTTCAAGATCGCCAAGAGCTCATTCCAAAACCATGCTATAAATTGGGGTTCACATCACTGACAATCTCCTGAGGGAGTTCAAACATCAAAAACACATGGCGCATCAGTATATGGTTTTGAATGGTTGACTGGACCAAAATTGTCAGGTAATTTGATAGGGGAAATATTATTATTAGCTGAAGCTAATTTATTAGTATCATATCTAAATTATCAGTGATTATAAACCAAAGATATCCTAAGTATATTTGAACTTGGGATTAGTGTCCTTGTGATTCCACATAATAATATTCAGCTATGATGACACAGGCTTGAGGGCTTTGATGGTTAAGGCGGACTTAATAATAATAGCCAACTTAATGACTTGGGCACGTGGATTTTGTTGGTCTATGTCAAAATTAGTTTTTTATGTTAATTGAGTTTTCAATTAAATAAATTGCTAATTAGTGGTATGAATTTCTTTGGTATGTGCTGCTGATTGCTTGAGAAGAGCTAGTTCAGCTAATTGCAGATGCATCAAAAACGCTGTCTTGAGAGTATTTATGAGTTTGAGACTGACCCTGAGGAGTTTGAGATATCCTGAGTTGAAAAGATTTTAAACCCTCAAACGAACTTATTACATGTTCCTTTGGACAAGTGCCATTGAAAAGGAGGCGTCATGGGTAAGCTATGGTAAACATCAAACCCTACAAATTATCTTCAAGTTGATACTAATAAACTACAATTAACTATTACCACAAGTTCATAGTTTACTCTATAAGCTTTTTTGTAATTTATTCCTTATGTTGTATTTGGTTGAGAATTTACTTGGGATCAGAAAGATCAGGCTAGCGTTCCAGCATCCAAGTAATGAAAAAGAATATGACTTTAAAGTGTTATTACCAAGGATTTATATCTTAACTATAGTCACCTTCTGGTCTAAAGTCACCATACAATAGACGTTCAAAACTCCACCATACTTCAGAAGAAGAAACAGCCATCTGAAGTAGGCCAAATCTTTAACAAGTGACGCACATGGCTGGGAATGCAGATGGTGCTCACGCTGAGCAGGGGAGCAACACCTGGTTATATCAATTTTTCAAGGATGAATTTTGCAAAATTTTAAGACTTAGAGGACATAATGAGGCATCTTTTTGATAATATCATTGAAGAATTTACTTATTAATGAGGTAAATAATGCTCTACATAAAGAAGTGAATGGTTTAAAGAAAAAAATATATAAAAAGATCAAGTGAATTCTGCTCTTCAATTGCAAATGACCAATTTGAATGAGAAAATTGCAATATTGAAGTATTAAGATAATGCTCAAAGCCAGCATGCCCAAATCAATTCTACTAACAGTGATTCCTCTGAGAATTTTTGTAATTAATTATGATCCACATAGGAAATTGCCATGTAGAATGGTTGCTTTGACATACCCAAGTTCCTCTAACCATGGCGCAAAGCCTCGGCGCCATGATACGCCTGGTTCAAGCCATCAGAGAAGTAATAGCAATACTCATGAGCAGGAGAATAATAATTACAAACCGTCAAACCTGCCTGCTTTCAATAAGAATGAAAATATAGCCATTTTTATCAAACGCTTTGAGATGGCTATGTATGGGGCCAGTGACCATAACAAAGCGGCCATATAATCAACTGCTTATATGATTGGATTATTGAGTTAATTATGCCTCATTTAGATGAGCAGCCCAACCTATGCCAAAGTCAAAGGGGCCATATTTTATAAATTTAGAGGTATAGAACGAATGTCAACTGAAATCAAAATTCATGAATATCAGCTTTAAGAAAGATGGACAATTGATGAACTTGTGGATTGATTTTATCATGAAGCTCAAGTTCTCCTAGATGCAAAGGCTATGATCAATTTTGATGCTAAGATTGCAATATAACATGCACTACAACATTATCAGAAATTTAACAAACACCTTATCGACTGCTTTTGTGCAAAACCTTGCAACGTTCAAATTGGTTGATTATCTGTGTGGTTGCTCAAAAAGTATGGCCCTCCCAATACCGGATACAGATCAAGACCTGCTGCCTCTGCTGGAAAACCCTACAATACCAATAATTATACTGACAGTGATCCACCTGTAAAAACTGATCAAACCTTAAATACAAGGGCCTCACGCTTATTAAAAAGATTACTTGCAATAACTACAATTATATTGGACACTTTGCTTCCCAATGCCATCAGTGTAGTGTTAATGTAGTTCTTCCAGATAACGCGCAGGTGGAGGGAAAAAGAAGCACTAAATATGCAGGGCGCTATATTGTGCCAAAAATACTAGTCCCACTTGAACAACATGAAAACATGGACTATGGGGCCTCAATTACAAGCAAAACGAATTCTATTTTAGCACCAAATGAAGAATTCGCAAATGCACATGTGATAACTCGCTCTCAAAGTAAGGATGCCATACCTGAAGCTTCTGAAGTAGTTGCTAAACCGTATGTGAAGAAGTTACTTAATAATATTTCAGCTGAAGGGCTGAGCAATGCAGCAGATACCCCAAGCTTGAAGGAGGTGAATATATATATGCCAATTGACACAATCAACAAATGTTTTAGCATTAGAAATACCCTGAAGCATGTCTTAACTCGTTGGATTCTTCCCATATCCACTTAGTAAGCTCTATTGATTCTTATTAGAAAAAAATATGAAATATGAAATATGAAAAATACATAACAAAAACAATATAATAGACTTATAAAAATTAAAAAACAATAAAGAAAACAATTTAATTCTAAAATTCTAAAGCCTTGTCGCCACTGGGGCTAAATGACCCTTATTTGGGAGGGGGAGGAGAGTGAAATCGAAGCCGAGGGGTTGGTTTGGTTTGCTAAGGATTGCAGGAGTTGCAGCAGGCATAGAAGTTGAACTTTTTAAAAATGTCAAAGTATAGCTGGTTGAACCAGCCTAGAAAACAAAGGCAAAACACCTGAGCAAACTGTAGCATGCAGCATGGAATTGTGGAGTTTAAGAAGAAAGGTTTATCCAGGGCCAAAAAGCTATTAACGTAGCATCCTATTCTGAAGGTCAAGATAAATTGGATATCATGACCAAGAGAAAAAAATACCTTCCACTTTTATCCAGTCAAGGATGGCAGAGTGTTGAATGGTTGACTAAACCTAAATCGTCAAGTAATTTTGGTAGGGGAACTATAATACTAGATGATGCTAATTCATTAAGTATCATATTGAAATTATCAGTGATTACAACCCAAAAATATCCTAAGTATATCCAAACATGGGATTTGTGGCCTAGTAATTCCACTTAATAATATTCAGCCATGATGACACAGGCTCAAGGGCTTTGTTGGTTAGGTCAGACTTAATAGTCAACTTAATGACTTGTGCACGTGGATTTTTTGGTCTATGTCAACATTAATTTTTATGTTATTTGAGTTTTCAATTAAATAAATTGCTAATTAATGGTATGAATTGCCTTGGTATGTGCTGCTGATTGCTTGAGAAGAGCTAGTTCAGCTAAATGCAGATGCATCAGAAACGCTCTCTTATGAGTATTGATATAATTGAGACTGACCCTGAGGAGTTTAAAATATCCTGAGATGAAAGGATTTTAAACCCTCAAACGAACTTATTACATGTTCTTCTGGACAGGTGCCATTGAAAAGGAGGCGTCATGTGTAAGATGTGGTGAACATCAAACCCTATAAATTATCTTTAAGTTAACACTAATAAGCTACAATCAACTATTACCACAAGTTCATAGTTTAATCTATAAGCTTTTTTGTAATTTATTCCTTATGTTGTATCTGGTTGAGAATTTACTTGGGATCAGAAACATCAGGGCAGCGTGCCATCGTCCAAGTAATGAAAAAGAATATGACTTTAAAGTGTTCTTACCAAGGAGTTATATATTAACTATAGTCACCATCTGGTTTATTGTCACCATACAATAGACGTTAGAAACTCCACCATATCGCATAAGAAGAACCATCCCTCTGAAATAGGCAAAACTTCAACAGATGGGCAGTTTCTTTGGAAGTTATGGTGGAGGAGCATGAGATAAACAGGGAGAATTTAGTGAATCATTCTACAGCCACCATGATCGCTGTGAACCCCTTGGAGCTGGGTAGCTCAACAATAAAGTCCAAGGACACCAATGTCAACTGTCCTTTAGCCTGCTGCAAGGGATGTAGGAGGCCATTCCTACCAGACTGTTCTGACTTGGTTTTGTGTGCAGGTCGCACAGTCAGTGATCCATGCTGGAACATCTTTTAAAACCCTGGACAATTAAAGGTAAGCTTCACTAAATTAATGCAATTCTTATTCTCCAGATTATTGACTGCAGGGGAATTGTGATGAGCCTTGTTATAAACTTTGGCAATAAAATCAAAGATACACCGTAAGGTTTTTGCACAGGGTTGACCCACTGAGCAAAGGATGGACAATGTTGAGATTGCAAGTCCTCAAAACAAACAGTAAAAACTTTTTGAATATTAAGTAGCTGTTTCAGCCACGCTATCTTATTTAATATAATATAAATAGCAGAATCCTTCTGCTATGTGCTCTCTTCCTACAAACAATCTTCTTTCTTCAATTGTCCCATATCACTTATATATCAGCAAGTTTGGTCGATACTACTCCCTTGGCTTAGACTATTTGGTCTGCCGTATTCTCATTGGATCCAGTAGAGTTTGGTATTATTAAATTCCCTATCACCTTAGTTTGAGGCGATTTACTCAATATTTGTCAAAGTTAACATCGCCTTATTGCATTAATTGGAGGCAATCCATTAATCAGTCTCACAGACCCAATATCGCCTCATCTCAAGGCTGTCAAAATAATTGTATTTATAAATCATGGTCTGCGGAATTTAGACGTTCTGCCATGGCTATTTCAGGCTTATTTTCCAGTCGTATCAAGATCTTGATAAGCCTGAATTACTTCAGCTCAGAGAAAAAGAGGGAACCACACCTGTGACCTGAACTGGAAAAGCCCCTCAGCCAGAGAATATAAGGAATGCTTTGATGCTGGTAGAGAAAGCCGTCCAAAGGTTCCACCCCTTCTGCACATTCCGTTTGCACAGCTAAGACCCACAAATTCAAGGTTGCTCCAGAATCAAGTTTGCTATCAAAACTATGGGAGGTAACATGGCTAGGATTTGGGTTGGGAATTGACTGTGAAGAGATTACCTCAACTGAGCCAGCTGGACAATGTGTAGGTTTGCAGCTTAGAAAATCTGGAATGACATTTAGCGCTCCTTTCACAAAATCGCATCTGAAGTTAAATTCTTCACAAATCCCAGTAGGGGCAGGCCTGCCAGTGTGCCTACTTCAGTGGCTTCAAAAATAAAGAAGAGCCTGATGGTCCATATGCACAGTAAACTCATGATGAACGTCCTGAAAGAAATACCGCCAGTGGGTCAAGGCCCATGCCATGGCTGCCAGCTCCTTGTCATAGTTGTCCCAGGATTTCTCATAGAAGAGAACTTGTGGGAAAAATAAATAGCTGGATGTTCCAACCCATTGTGCTCTTGGAGCAAGACAGCCCCTACCGCGGCAGAAAATGTATCACATACTGCAATATAGAGTTTGGAGGGATCCACGTTCTTAAGGATGGGGGGTGTCAAACCACCTCCTTAATCAAATTGAATGGCTTCTGGCACTTTGGCATCCATTAGAATGGAACGTTCTTGCCCATGAGTGGATAGTTGGGGCGGCTAACTGGGACAATGTGGGAGACAATCTTTTTAGTAGTATAATAGTGCCCATGAATCTTCCAAATGCTTATGGGTTTGTTGGAGTTGGCCATTTGCGGATGGCATCCAGTTTTCTGGGTGAAATGGCACACCCATCTCTTAAGATGAGGTTACCTAAGAATCTAACATCCTCCCAATAGAACTGACATTCATAAGGCTTAACAAACAGTCACGCCTTATGCAAGACATCCACTACCGCTTCCAAGTTCTTCACGTGTTGTTCAGGAGGAGGGGAGTGTACCAAGATGTCATTGATATATGCGACTGCACAGGTGAACCAATATCACCAAACGCTATCAATCATCCTTTGAAATGTTGTGGGTGCATTATTAAGCCCAATGAGCTTCACTCAAAAATTGGAATAAGCTTTATCTTGTCCAGATAGCGTTAAGCCATTCCTGACCTTCTGTCAACCAAATTTGATTAAATCGTTAAAAAGATTGGGTTTTAAGAAAATGCACGACTTGGCAATTGCTTGACCAATTGTCTATTCCAGTGGTAGTGGGTAGGGGTCATGGACCATGCTATTGTTAGGGTGGACATATCCACGCAGGGATGAAGGAAAACATCTGCTTTCTTGGCAAAGACAATGGGAGAGTCAACAGGGGACGTATTCTTGAACAGCCAACCCTTCTTGATCATGCCATCTAACCATGCATTGAGGGCAGACTCCTCGGGGGGGGGGGGGGGGGGGGGGGGGGGGGGGGGGGGGGGGGGGGGGGGGGGGGGGGGGGGGGGGGGGGGGGGGGGGGGGGGGGGGGGGGGGGGGGGGGGGGGGGGGGGGGCCACTGTATGTGGGTACAGTGGGCAGAATATGTTCACAACCTCCAACGTTGTCCCAAAGCTCAGTCAAATTCTGTATGTAGGGGAATGCAGTCCATCTTTTTGGTGGAAAGATGCTCTGATAGCTCATCACGCAGTGGGAAAATCTGGTGGAAGACCTATGGGAGATACATGGGATGTAACTAATCCCCAGCCTTGAGCTTTGATAAAGGCTATTAAGTAAGGGAAACTCGCCTACACCTGACCATTGGAAAATGACAGTATGTTAGATTCAAGATGAAAATTCACATGCTGCCGACACCACCAACTCACAACAAAATTAATGGTAACACGAGGTTAGGCATTACTGAGAAGCGATTGCAAAAACTAAATTTGTGAATTGTTAAGGGTACTAGCGCCATAATTTCTAGTATGGCTGAGTACTGATGAGGCGACCATCACAGCAGGGCTCAAGTCCAAGTCTAGATTAAGCTGCTGGGCTAACTCCAGATTCATGAAGTTACCCGCTGCTCCAGTTCTAACCAAGGCCTCAAAGGATTTCTGGTGTACTCTGATAATAATTTACATTGGCAACAAAAAGTAGGCGAAATTCTGTTTATTGATATATATATCATTTCTGCTGACACTGAAGAGATTACAACTAGATTAGGGGAAAGAGAAGGTTCTTTTAAAGGAGCTAAATTGGGGTGAACAAGGGTTGGGTCCCATCCTCTTTAAGCTGGACTTCCGTTGACTTACAGATAGGCGAGCTGAAACAAACTAACTTGGCCGCAGGGGTGGCGTCAGGCCATGGAAACAATACTAATACTTATTCTACTTTGAGATCAAAGTCCAAGGCTACGTCAGAACGACCAATCATGAAGTTTTGAACTTGAGGGCGGGGAGTGTGATGGAGAGATGCATTGGTGGAATTAGCTGCCTTGCAAATTTGAAACACTGTTCCCATAGGGGTGGGCCAAACAACGTGATAAGTGGAGTTAGAATCCAACGCAATTTGGAAACTGCTTGAAGTACATCTCCAAGGAGATCAAGCGCTGGTGCTTGCTTACAGAAGTCTTCAACAAAAGAAATCATGCTAGGGGCTTTGGCAATCATGGAGAGTAATTGGAACAAACGTTGAGAACAAGGTACTGGGGGTTTCAAAGCTGCTGATACTACTGTGACAAGTGAGGTGGGGTCACCTGCATGAATAGCAGAACGCAGAAGACCTTGCACCCACTTATGAGTTTTTGCTTCAGATGCATCCAAAAGGGCAACACCCTCTGAGCATTGGTCAGTGAAGCGTCATTGTTGAGCGTGACTGAAGATTGCGTTTGCACCTTGGCAAGGGTGTTGAGGACTTGATTCACAATGTCTAAGGAGGGGACACCCAAATCCCTTATTGGAGGGTGAGCGGAGGTAGAGTAGTGGGAAATGGGGCCATGCTACCATGGAGAAATTCCTCCAAAGCTATCCAGGAGCTGTTCTAAGAATCAGCGACTGACCAAACAAACAACAGAAGGCAGACTACCAACTTCACGTTCTTTTGATAGAAGGTGACCAATACTGCGCCCATCTCTACAAAGAGGGCATAAATGGCTGTAAACAATGGACAGTCAATTATGTCAGGGAGACAGCAGATAATGTTTAGAGTGGCCTGTCAGTTGGGATGCAGAAGCACCCAAAAGGCAAACCAGAATTCCTGAGGCATTGCTGCTCAAATGACGTTGAAGTGTACGGGGAGATGAGTAATGATTGAATTTCAGTGGGCTGCTAGAATAAAAAGAAACCCAGAAAGAAACCAGGCTGCTGTGGCTCCAGACCTAATGGGCCTAGGCGTGGGGAGTTGTGAGGTCAGATTGGGTAGTATGGGGCTCCCCCTAAGAAACTGGTTGTGACAGCATTGATGAAGGGGTGGATCCTCGCCTGGAGTGGGTATAGTTGGGCCCACAGGATACCAGTATTCTGCTGGCGGATGGCCTCTACAATCATGGAAAGTTCCATGAAATTCTTAAAATGATAAGCTTAATTTACTACAGTAGGAACTAAAGTCAATAACATGACTGGGATTGCCCAGTAATATGAGGCCCTGAGGCCACATTGGAAATGTTGCAGGGGTTCTGAAAAGAAAAACTTGAAAAAATCAAGTAATTTGGAGCACAGGAAGATATTTATTGATTTTAAGATGAGTAAAATTGACCATCAATTTTTCAATATGTTATGACTGCTTAAATAGATCAATTTGGGGAATATGTAGGAAAGCACAGGATTGAGGCCTTAAGATTCGACCTAACCTGGTAACCTCAAAAGCAAGGGTGAGAAGAATGAACTTAATTTTACCTGACTTAGAAAGAGTTAGCGGCAGGCTGAGTCACTGTCAGTTTGTTATTGATGCCCAAATTGCAGTTTCACTACAGTTTCGATGGTTATCATGATGTCGTCTTACCTGATGGCAATGGGAACTTCCCAAGGCAAATCATGTAGGGGCATTTCCAAGAGGTCAGGAACGGGTTCTGGGCGCCCATCCCACCTGCACACAGTCCCTTTGGAATCTGTTCGACCAAGTGGGACTCATCAGATGAGGATTTTAATATTTTTGGGGAGGGTTCCAAACTGGTGGTAATTCTTGATGATGGCCCAATGCCGTTGATGAGTTCTACCAAAGATTTGATATTTGACACTTTCTTCCCTGAAGGTACATGCCAGTTGGGCCTTGTTCCTGATATTTTCGTGGAGGGTTTCAAACTGATGACAATATTTCTCAATGGCCTGATGCCATTGGCGAATTTGCCGAGTATTTGACACTAGAAGCTCTATTTACCAAAAGTAAGCGCCCATTGGGCTTTGTTGCTGAAGGATTGGGGCTCTTGGCCATGATGCCAAAGTCTCTGCCATTGACTTTATTTGAGCCTTTCGCCCTATGGGGATGCTGACTCTTTGTAACTCAGCACAAATTTCCCTTGATTCAAAGTAACAGTTCAGCTGAAGTTAATACTGGGATAGGTGGCAGGGACCTTAAGGGGTAAGCTGTTACCCATCGCTCATCTACCACATGGATGAGGTCAATCTTGGAGACGAGAGGGGCAGCTGGCCTTTTTGGACCCTTTTTTGATTGGAATGTGAACGCCACCTGGTACAAATAGATTGGGTGCTCTCCCAGACTTACAGATCTAGTTAGTCTAGATCATCATCTTTAACTTCTATCATAAAACCTATAATTATTGGCCAAATTTAGATAGTATGGTAAGCATAGGAGCTAAATAGTACCTCTAAATAATTGTTCACTCCTCTTATCTAACACCTGCTTAATTTGTTGGAAATCATTGACATAAGGTGGTATGACAGATATGGTGACTCAAAATCTTCAAGACATTGAAGATCCTTATAGTGCTTCCTCTTTATATGTTTGTGGCAATTTATGTGCCATCTTGAATAACATATATTCTTCAGTAAATTCCTTTATAAATTTTATCAACTTGATTATGGAGTATTAGAGTTCTGTAAGGATTCATGGAGCCCAAGTTGGCTCTGGCGAAACACTGGTGGTTTTAATCATCCACCAGAGTAACTAAGCAACTGCTGTGAGTCTGGCCACCAAGTCCCTATGTTGAAGAGGGGAAGTCCATCTTCATGGGTGCACCCAAATACCCTTAGCGGGCTTCATGGTGCTTAAATGATAAAGATGGCAAAATGAAATGGTGGGAGGGAAAAGCTTTTATTAAAATCAATCAAAGCCTAGAATATAAAATATGCCAGTACTCTCACTAGTAAGGGTACTAGACTTTATATAATAAAGCGGGCTACTGCTTGTGGTACTGTTGTTGGGTTCTGCAGCTCTGGTGTAGTCATCTTCTTCAGCTGCAGGTTTCCATGGTTTTCGCTTGAGGTAAGAAAGTCAATTTGTGAGTTGGTGTGAGAACTGAGGTAAGGAGAGGCTAATTCGCATGGTGGTACAAGAGCTGAGGTTGGGAAGGTGATGGGGCACACTATGATTGGCTGCCCCCCAATTTAGCTATTCACTAAAAGAAGTTTTTAGTTTTAGGCGTGCTCCAACTTCAGAGGTCCAGCGCTTGATTGAAAGCAAAATTTAAAATAATTAAAAAGAATTTTATGGGAATAATGGGAGGGAAAGCAAATTTTGGTTGGAATTTTCAATATCCCTCAGCAAAATTGAATTACCATTTCTGGGACGTTATAAAATAAAAGGAGTCAGAATTTTTTTGCCAATTTCCGTTTTTTTGACAATGGGAAGCAGCATTGGTGGAATTACCTGAAGTACTTCAAGCTTTTTGGTAGAGTTAGTGATTTCTCTACACAAAAGCTTAGTCTTTTCAAACATATCAAGTGCTAGGCAAGAGGGGATTGGAGTTGGCACAAATATAGGATATTTCTTAAAATAAAAATGGCCTTTTCTACCTGAAAAGAGGTAGTAGGCACCACCTGGCTTCTCGCCTCTAGTGGAAAGCCTTACAGGATCTTTTTGTCTGGAGCTTCCTCTTCATTGGAAATCATAAGGCTTTTCATGGTTCTGCGCAGTCCTCTTTTAAAACAGAAAAGTTGGAATAAATTAAACAAAAACTGATAGAGGGGCACAGGACTTTGAAGTTGAAGTTTTCAGGATGCTTGGAGAGTCATGTGTGGGATTCAATACCTGATGGCTTGAGAAGGGTATCTAGCTTATGAGAACAGTTAGATCCCAGTGGGCTAATTAGGGTAAGCTGGGGCATCCACATGGTGTAACCAAGGAAAGCCTGTGAAACATGGGTGAATAGCTAATACCAGAACCCAGAGGCACGTTGGTCGAGTCCTATAGTGGCCTAAAAGAAGTGCAGGATGGTAGTGATGACTGTGCCGACCTGTTCTTGCAGGTGTCTACCACTCCCTGAGGGGAGAATACAGACAGGAAGGGGGTATGAGTCAGGTAGGGCGCCTGTCAAACGGCCTCCCCACGAGCTGGGGTTGTGCGGGTGCAGACCCCAGGACAAGGGAGAGGCAATCCTGGTTGGCTGCGCTTTGGTTCACTAGCCTACAATAAATGCTGCAGTTTGCTGAGTTGGCCTGAAGCTCAGCTAGTTGCTGGTTTGGTTGGCATGAGCCAGCTGGTAGCTAAATGGATCATAAAATAAAATTAGTAAGATCTGAAAAGACTTCAAGGTTTCTTGGACAAAAAGAGGCCGGAGAGCATCATCTCTGTTTAAAAAGCAGGTGACAAAGGGAAGAGCTTTGGTTCTCCCCCTCAGGGGCCTTTAACCTGGGGTTCATTGGGTCTTGTCCCCCACAAAAGGGATGAGAGGCATATCGCCTGTCCTGGATGGTGCAGACGAGCTTCCCAGTACCTAAACAGGGCGGGCATATGTCAGTTTAGGGGGTAGCATGAGCTACTCCCAATTGTGGTCAGGCCCACAATTTAAGTGGTGCTTAGATTTGCGAAGCCCTAGTGTGGTGGGGCAGTACCCCAGGCCTCCATCCCGCGATAGTTGCACACAATAGGAGCCCCTTGGGGCCTTTAAAACTCAAAAAACAGTTAGATCCCTGAAAAAGACTGCACCATTTGCCACAATCTAGATAGAGGACTTTTATGCCCAAAACCTGACGCACCTGCGCCTTCCACTGTCAAGCTCATGACCATTACAGCTGACAATATTCCAACGCCAAACAATAACTACGCTTCATTACACGCACTGGAAGGTGGAATAGACCATGTTTTATAGTAAATGGTGATGTATAATCCTCACCATGGGCAAAAAACTATACAGGCAATATATCCCTTTTGATCAAGGAAATGGAAGGGGCCCACGTACCACTGAGACTATAAATAGCAGACTTAGGACAAACCCTAAATGAATGCTGGGCGCCCACTGCTCCTCTCAAATTATGTTTTACACCGCCTCAAACTGGCTTAAATTTTGAATTTGCTATTATTTTCAATTTATTAAAGTTTATTTGAAGAAAATCAAAAATCTTTGTAAATAAATCTGTATGAGAATTAGTGAATCAAATTTGAATCCCAGAAAGGGGTAAAAATATTATGTTTTACAGGATTTGAGATGGTGATTGAGTTGAAATACTTAATTTCAAATTTAGCCTTTATTTATTGACACTTGAGCCAGTATGTACAGAAACTTACCCTAGAAGGCACAGATACAAGATTTTTATCAGGAAGTATCACATGCAAAAGAATCAATGGTGGCGCCTTCATGAATCCCATCCCCACTTCCTGAATCTTGAGAGGCGTGGCCCCACTACTGCATTCACAAGGGCAATGCAGAAAAATGAGGTTGTTGTCCAGGAAGTCAATATGGTAGGCAATGATAGACCATGATCATACAGGGCCGCGAAGGTCCTTAAGGCACCATGTCCCTACACGCTATATAAATACTAACGCTTTTTAGCTCAATAAAGTAGTCTATATTCTCCCATCATTTCATTTTTTAACCTATCCGCCTATTTACAACTTTGAGTCATTTTTAAACTTTGGCGACAGTAAAGAGAACTGTTACGCCAAGAAAAGTGGAGCTTACTACAGGGGCTCTGAGCTTTCCAAATGAAAAACGTCTATTGCAAGCAATGGAGACTTATAGGAGCCAAGAAGGACAGCCTGCTGATCAGTCAAGAAGCGTCGCTCAATAGATTAGTAAATCATGATCTGAAGTACTGCCCATGAAGCCTGAAAGCCTAGATTTTTGGCCACATTCATTTCACTCTACCTTCCGTTAATGACAATCAATGCTAACTTCGATATGAAAACCTTAACAAAATTATCTAGCATTTACCAAATGGCGTCTAAGCTGTGGGAGGCCATTAAAATAACTCCTGCGCTTCTTTAGTGCCTTCTACCATGCAGTCTCTAAAAATCTCAGCCCAACTATCAGTGGGAGAACTGACTTTGGGGACCTAGAGATATCTTCAAAGTTTTTTCCATCCTGCCATTCATCATCTCCTACAATTAGTCGAGTTGCACCATCATGAAGTCCTCTGACAACTTAGACTTACACAAATTTTCACACTCCCATGTTGTTGACTTTTATACTGCGTCCTCCTCCTTTGTCATGACAAATTGAGAAGCCATTCTTAATAACTGGAAACTATATAACAAGGCCCAAAACTAGCTTACCGCGTTAGATAGCGGAATCTCAGGCTACCTTGAGGACCATCTTCATCAGAATGTACAACTCCTTAAGACTGCATGGAACCAATGCTCACCAAGTCAAAGATCTGGTTCACCCTCCAGCAGCACTATTTTGAGCTGGCCTTCGTGACTTCACCTCTGGGAGTGAAGGGCCTAAAGGAATTAGAGGGTCAGAAGGTCTAAAGGTCCTGAGGGCTGAAGGGCCTGAAAGTCCCCGTGGGCCTCAAAGGCCAACTGGTTCCACAGTGCCTACTCCTGGTGACCCAACGACCCCTGGATAAAGGACTTTTTGGCAGCCCTAACCACTTTACAGATCAAATTTGTAAAATGGCCCAAGGATGGAAGCTCCAAGCGGGTAGAGTCCCCCTTGACCCTATGGTCTTAATTGGGGCCCTGTCAGATGAAATGGATAATCTTAATGCCTTCACCAAACTTTCCAAAAATTGCATTTACCAGCTTGAACAGACCTGTCATGGTTTGATACACGCTTGACAACTTAGAAAGCCAGCTTCTTGTTCAACACGCTGACATACAAGCATTAAAAGAGCAGGTTGCGCACAATGCTCTATCTCCTCTCTCAATTGAAACTGGGATGATATACAAGAGGAGCTTGAGGACTTAAGATGACGGTTGGGTTATAAGGCTCCCTGTGACTAATAAAGACCATAATTTTAGAGCCTAACTAGTCATAGTGTTAATATTCTCTCAACTCCTCTTGTAACTAAATTCAAATCTAGTTCATAGAAGAAGTTCAACTCTGTTAGGAAAGTATTGCCTTCTTCTTGTATGCATATGAGAGTTCCATGAAGGAGGCCACTGGCTGGTAAAAAGTGAAGCATATCCACTCCTGCCTTAAAAGCACCTCTTGGGAGATTATGACTTCCCATCTAAAATAATGTCACATTGAGAACATGTCCAAACCGCCTTAGCCCAAGAATTTAGCAGCAACCAGGCCCTGGCTAATCAAAAACAAGCATTCGTGGTTATCCTTCTGAACAAAGTAGAGAGCCCTGTGGAGTTCACCTGCTGTTTCAACACTTAAGCGCAACCCTTAGTGACCATACATCGCATTGCCTTGGATGACATCGTAACTTCTGTCATCTCTGCGTTATGGCCTTATCCAAAGATTCAATGCACATGATTGGCCATAATAATGGTTTTGCTTGCATCCAGGAAATCTAGGAAGCACTTAATGAGATCCTTGCGTCGACCCTACATCCTAAGGCAACCACCTCTGCCTTCTAACCATCCTTGGTCATATTGTCAAAACCAGAATAATCCTTGACCCTCATGCACTTACTTCATGGCTTTCATCAATACGCCAAGACATGCTGAAAGCGACTTTTAAGGATGCAGGAAAGGGCCATCAGCATGAAGGACAAGGCGTTCCATGCTGACATCCCCCACACCTCTAGGATCATCCACGACCTCTAATGAACCTGGAGCTATCATACCTGAAGAAGTTTCGGCATCCTTTGATAATAAATAAATTGATACTGCTAATCTTTTTCCAATGATTCTCCCATTTTTAACAATACCTCCACAATTCATAAGTCTAAATTCCCCATGTCACATTTAAGTTCACAAAATTCGTTTCTCACCATCATTGACAGTGGTTCTCCATAAATGTTAAATCATCCAAGTTGATGAAACGTAGAAAGATTGCTCCAGATTTACCAAGTTATGGAACGCGGCATAGCTGAACTGCAGTGTACATGATCCTTATAGCCATATTATTCCATACTTGTTCAATTGGAAAGCTTTCTTTAAACACCCCGTCATTGCACTGGATAACCCAATCTATGATTTTCTTCTCAGAACTCAGTTTCTCCAAGGCTACTCCTCAGTATTACATTATGATGAAGGCTTTCTATCCCCGCTGGGACATTGGGTTCCCCTAAACTTTGAAACCTCATGCGACTCCAAAATAGAGTTCAAGGCTTGGGATTGTCTATTAGAGAGTGAATGCTGAATTGTTTGAATCAAGATTCATGTAAGGGGCTCTCAAGTACGGTTGCCCCTCATCTGCTGTTGACAGACATGAAGGCATGCCAATCTATCTACTTAAGCTGGCCAAAATACCTCCAAAGTCCCAAGTTATTGTCAATAACTGGGTCCATGTTAACATCCCCTCCGGATACCTGCTGGAAATACAAGGTCTAGATACCCATCTGCCATTGAGGTTTTAACCTGTCAGGGGTTTCTAGATCCCGCCTATGCCAGATTCAAATTGGTGTTTGCTAACCTTACTGAGAAATATATGGTAGTGGGTCATAATAGTCCCATCGCGTATGTTTGCCTTCTACCAATATAGGCCATTGGTGATGTCTGAAGATTTAGAAATCTGAGGGATTTTGGCTAAAGACGCCACCATAAGTGGCTCTAGTCAACACCTGTATCAGAAAGGAGCTCATTGGGGAACAACAACGTCAAGATCAAGAATTATTAGGGGAGTACTTAGACCTTTTTGGCTTTGACCTACAAACTTGGGAAAATGAGTGGGGTTTTACATCATGTGGATACTGGGGACGCCCCCCCCATTTTTGTCCCGACCTTACCAAAAGAGTAATGTTGAAGAAGCTCAGGTGGCGGTAGAACTTAAACAACTTCTTAAATCAAGGCTACTGGTGCCTTCACGCAGTTCTTGGGTCTCCTTTCACCTATTGGTTAAATAAAAGATTGCTTAATTGGGTAAGATGGACTATCACCTGCTCAACTCCATCACCAAGAAATACAGTTAACCTTTGACCCAAAGCAATGATACTCTCCACTTGCCCACCAGTTTGAAATACTTTACCACTATGGATCTTGCTAGCAGATATTTGCAAGTGGAGTTAACTCAGAAGACCTAGCCAAGTGTGTGCTCATAGCCAACAAAGGGCTATTTAAAGCTAATAGGATGCCCAGAGCCTTTGTAATGTATCAAAACACCATCCAACGCACCATGGGCAGAATCTTCAGTGACTTAAAGTTATCATGTGACCTTATATACATGGATGATATCACTACCTTTTCTCAAACCTTCAATAGTCATGTAAAACTCCTCTGGGAAGTCTTCAATCATCTTAGGAAGGCTTCAAAAAACTCAAACCTTTGAAGTGCTCCTTATTTTAATTAGAAATGGAGTCCCTTGGACATAATGTGTTGAAAAATGGCATCCAACCCATTCTGGACAAAGTCAACGCCATTGAAAAGATGTTGCGCACCCAGAGCCTGAGGGATATTTAGGTATTCCTAGGCATGGTGGGTTATTATCATTAGCTCATCCCTCGATTTGCCAACCTGGATGAGCCCTCTTATTTTACCTCCTGCAGAATAATATGCCTTTTTGAATGGTGGATGGGACAACAACATGACTTCAATTTGTTGAGGACCTCTCTTTGCACTTAACCTGTTTCTTGTTCATCTGCATTTTATTAATACTTTCTTGCATTCATAGATGCAAGTGATGTTGCTGTTAGGACCATCCTAGCCCAGAACAATGACAATTAAGTCAATCACCCAGTAGAAATTTCGGCAAGAACTTGTGTTAAATTCCGAGGATTGCTCGCTTAATAAATTAAATCCTGCGTATCTCTAAAAGGAAGAAGTTCAGCCAAAATATTCTTGATTTTAACCAGTTTCTTACAGTATTTTGACCGTTTGGAAGCTCACCAGGGTTAATCATATAAATCCAACTCTCTTGGTCGATCTTGGGCTGAATTTTCTACAAGTTTTGAACCTCTACTGAGGCAGGCAACAATACAAGCTTAGAAACCTGACTTAACAGCTTGTCAACACTCTTTAAAAAATACTTCTGATATAAAACCAGATCTAAAGTATTATCTTTATATATCTTTTCTTAGAGGATATTATCTGATGATCTTCTCATTAGGCCAGGCGCTGGTATTTATATCTCTAGGGAATCTCCTGGCCGCTTATTAAGAACGCAATTTCCACAGGTATTATCTTCCACCTAAGTTCGGCCTTGAACTGAGATGACTATGACCTATTGCTAGGACTATTGGTGGCAAAATAATCTCATATTTGGTAAGGTTTTATGGGACAAAATATGCAACATAAATGTGCAAATTTTATTAAAATTCCATTATGAGTTTCATCATACAGCTGATGAAATACAACTTCTGGTAAATTTGGAATTAATTTTGAGTAAATATAACCCCTAATAGGGATGTCAGTAGGCCTCTCTTATTAGCACTATGTATTCCCATTTAAGCTGTCCTTGTACAAGTGCTATAATGCTGATTATATGGATTGACATATGAACTTCGTCATAAGGAAGGATACTGATTACAAAAATATGATGCCAATCTTATTATTCTAATTGTCTATGGGATCTTTAAAGATTTTTAGGATTGATCCCAAGACAATTTATTGTTATAGTGGTTGATTTTTCTCCCAATTAATTGGGACCAAATTCTAAGTTTGTTGTATGTAAAACAGCCTGAATTAAGTGAGGATATTTGGTCTAAGTTGTTTAAAGGATAATTGGTAATAATTGATGTTGAGATATTCAGTCCAAATCATAATAAAGGTAATCAACCATAGTTGAGAATTAGAGTAAACAGCTCAAGTTTTAAGAGGATAATTGGCCTTATTTGTTGGTTTTGGTTTATTATTGGGTCAACCACCAGAATCTGAAATCTTCCCCCACTTGACTTGAGCATAAGACCTAAGATCCTGATTAACCCTCATTGATCATTGTTATCTTTAATTTTGGCCCAGATGTTGAGATGTAGGCCAGGTGCATACCCTTAACTTTGGCCCAAAATCCAATGGATTTGGAGTCAGATCCCCTCCCCTCCTCAAATGAAACTTATAGTATTAATTAACTAGGTTATATTAGTATATATTTTTCTTTTTTTATTTTATGTTTTTGTTTAAATTTTTCTATAATTTACTATTTTTCTTTATTTTTTTCCATTTTTGTAATATTTTTTTCTTTATATGTTCTTATTAATTGGCCAGCTTATTTTTTTCTTGTGAACTGTGCATGCACATGGTTGTATATATGTCAAACCTTAACATCTTTTATTGTGTATATGAACTGGGATGCTTTCTCAGTATCTATAAATGTCCAATCCATATGCAATCTAACTTTTCCAATCATCCTGACCCATATTGTTGCAAAATAGAGACTTATTGCCCACTTCAAATTTTGCCAATTTGTAGCGATTTTCCAAATCAATTTTCATGTTGGGCTTTTTTCACGGCAAAACTGTTGTTGAAAGCTTGAGCTTGCAGTTTGATTAGGGTACCCACAAGCTTCTTGACGTATAGAGGATAACTGTTCTTACTTGGATCTTCTAGACTGAATATAGTAGTGATGGTAGGGCAAGATGTCTTCCATATTAATACTGAAAAGAGGACATATTGGTAGCTGAATGGTAGTAGATATTGTATGCAAATACTGTCAAAAACTCAAGTATGTAACCCTTCAGATGGTTTGGACAAAGTAATTTCCTGATAATATTCAACGACTTCCTATTTGCGATTAACTGTAACATTAGTTTTACGTTAATAGGGAAAAGCACGCCTTATACTCCCATCAATTGGTTGAGATTGGTGAGGACATGGGCGGTAAAATTTGTTCCATTATCAGTAATTATAATCTGAGGACATCCATGCTTGTGGAGGATATTTTCTAGGATAAATTTGTGTTGGGATTTTTGCCCATATTACCAGCTGAATAAATTATCAGGAATTGCTATGGTATAATCTTCTAGAGCAAAATAAATTGGATATCAGTTGACCTAGATTTCAGGGTGACAATGTTTGGGAAATTTTAAATTTTCATCTGGGTTAGATCCATCAGGGATCAATATGGATGAATGCTTAATATCTCATTGGACAGAGTTGCTGATGAAATAGGGGCATCTGATAGTTGATCAACATCAGGTGTACCAATTTGGATTGGTCAGGTTTTTCACCAACCAGTTGGGGATGTAAGGACCAAATTGTGAGGTGAGTGAAGCCACTTGCAACTAGCAAATTAATCAGTTTGTTCGTGACCTGCCTTAATGGGTAACAAGTCCCATTACCTAAGCAGGTTGCTTGCCAAATATGTTTGGCTTTCTGGGATTGAGAGAAAACATCAGGAACACGTTTTCTGGCTATTTCCATTTAGGTCTCGAGGATTCCAATGATGGAATCCTAGCCAGGATGGGGAAGACCATTGCTGAAGAGACAAGGATGGGTAATTCAATGGAAACAGCTGCCATTTCATTGAGGAGGTGCCAACTGAGGGATGGGCGCCAATTTCCCACAAAAAATCCCCCTAATAATTCACTAATAAAAGACACTTTTATCATTAATTGGTATTACTTAATAAACTTAATCAGAATCCATTTTGTGTTCTATTTTTTCAGGGAAATTATTGTGTGTGCTCTAATTGGGAGACTGTTTAGGATAAAGAGTAAGGATCTGAGTGAAGATCCAGAGAAGTTGAATTGGGGATTGCTGCTAACGGGGAGTCACATAGAGAAACTGTAAATGAAGTTCTGAGCATAGATCAAGTTATGCATTACCAGTGAACAAATCCCTATTCAGGACATCATAGTATTTCAAGTGGAAATATTGGCCAAGCGTTGGTCCTAATTCTAGTACTTTACTTCAACTACAGATAATAAACTCCATACTATTATTTAATATTTGAGGTGGGCCAACCTTAGGACAAATATACCACACTGAGAATTTGTATAGCCAGTACAGGTTTTGAACTTAAAACATGCACTAGGGTGGAAGCAGTTTTATCTGCTTGGCTAACCACCATCATTTCCATACTGTTATTGAACAAATATATTTCACTATCAAACAACGCGGAGAATTGCACAACAAACCTGTGCAGTCAATACATTTATAGGGGTTATTAGCAAGAATAATCAGAAAACCTATAAGTAAAACAATTGGTGCTCACTACAGGGGTGTAGTTGAGTAGAAAATACTAGGACATGATGTCATATGAAGATGTTTCCAAACTTCATCAATAAGTTACTAAGGAAAGTAACATTAATGAAGACAGAACGTGAAGTGGATCACGCTCAATTGCATCCACCCAGCTCAGAACTGGAGCTCCTAGTGAAGCAAATTAAGGATACTTAAGTTTTGGGAAAAGGACTTGCAGCCTATATATGAAACTGTCTAGTGCTGCAAGAAAACCTGTTCCACCCAACATCTACCTGAAATGAAGAGGATCAGCAGGGCCAACTCAGGTTAAAATTGGGTCCACATGAAATAGTCCCGAGGAGTGAGTTTTAGATGAGACACTAGATGAGACACTGCATGAAGATAATCTAGCTAGATCATCTGTGTGATAAAGGGATCTTTTCCAGCTCCACATGTGGATTTAATTCTAACGTTTTGGATGGCACAAATGCCAAAAAACGCTTTTAGGAGAAAACCATCTGAGTAATCAAACTTAATTGTTGACTAATGAAAAATTTATGATTTTGAAGATATGAGGATTCAAGCAATATTTGCCAAAATATGAAATGAATTAGGACATGTTGGACGAATGACAAGTTGGGATTAAAGGCCAAATGAATGAAAAAATCATGAGTTTGCCAAAGTAGGCAAGTTTTGCATATACATGATTAAACAGCTCAGCTGGTCATATAGTGAAGAAGGTCAATACTAGAAAATTGAAAGTTATTGGATTTAAGAGAAAATAGTTGCAATGTTCCCAGAGGACCTCTGAACCATTAAATGGTTATGTCGAGAGATTTTGGTCAAGTCCTGAAAGAGGAACACTGAACTAAATAGATAGTTAGATTTTAAAAGGTTAAGATTTTGAACCATAAAAACAGGTAGGTCAGAGTATACCTAGGAACCAGTTTGGATGAAGGAGAAAAAAGAAGGACCTCTGAACCTAAATGTAGGTTATAAGTCTCATTGCAAAAGAAAAATAAAAAAGAAATTTTAAAAATTGTTTTATTTGGTTTATGATTTTCAGACCTAGGAAATGATAAGAGATGCTGATGGAAATCCTAGAAAATTAGGGGGAAGTCAGAAGCCCCTAGATGAAGTCTAGAGTAGAGCCTTGGATGGCTTTGGAATAATAATGCCAGGCCATGGAGAAATTCGAGTTCTCCTGACGAATTTAAGTTAGAAACTGATTAAGATTGAGAAGAATCAGATCGTCACATTGTTCATCTAATCCCATTGGCCAAACTGAGGAAATTCCACTATTTTGAGACCCTGATGAGATGGGATTACCAGCTGGGGTAATTGAGAGTATCAACCTATTGGTTGATCAAGAGCAACTCGATGATCTGATGGAAGGACAGCAAGAGGAGGCGCTCAAATTGTTCAAAAAGTATTAGGAAGTATTCGCGCAGAACGATCATGATTTAGGATGCATGAGAGATGTGATCCACAAGGTTGATATTGGGGAAAATTTGCCAATCAGTATAAGACTAATTTGATGGTCAAAGGCAGCCAATAAGGTAGTGGAGGATGAAATTAGCAAAGTAGTGAAGCATGGGCTTCTAGTTCCATTGTCAAGTCGCTGGGTGAGTCTGATTCTTATTGTGAAGAAGAAGGATGGCTCTAATCATGTGTTGATCAATTATTAGAAGCTGAACAAGTTTACAAAGAAGGAATTGTACCCAATACCAAGAATCAATGATGCACTTGATCAATAGGAAGAAGAAAATACTTTCTCCACAATGTAATTAATAATGGGATATTGGAAAATCGATTTTCCAAGAGAAAACTAAGAAAAGAGCGCGATTATCACTGCGCAGGGGCTATATTAACTGACGAGGATGCCCCAGGGTCTGTGCAATGTGCCTGAAATGTTCCAGAGTACCATGGATGCAATACTAAATGACTTGAAGTTTTCATGCGTCTTGGTGTAATTGGATGATATAAATGTGTTCAGTAGGACGTTTACTGGCCATTTGCACCACTTGGAGGAAGTGTTCAAGAGACTATCTGGGGCTTACCTGAAGATTAAGCTAAGGAAGTGTCACTTCTTTAAGAAAGAGTTGGAATACCTGGGATATGTTATCAACTCTAGTGGATTGCAGCCACAAGCCCAGAAGATGACGACCATGAGTGAAAGGCTGTGCTGAAAAGTGTCCGAGATATCCAAGTGTTTCTTAGAATGGTCATATACTATAGAAGATTTAATCCAGGATTTTTCCAGAATCTCTAAGCCCCTATTCCATCTGTTAAAGGATCTAAATAAAGGGTTCGTTTGAAATGAAGAAGCACAGAAATCCTTTGATGAGTTATGCCAGTACTTAGATTCTCCAATTTTGAAACATCCAAATTTTGATTGAGAATTTATTATACAAACTGATGCTTCATTGATGGCTATTCGCTCCATATGCCAAGTAGATGACTTGGGGACAAACATCTGGTGGCATATGTGAGCTGGACACTATCAGCTGCTAAGAGGAACTACATCATAACTGAGCGTGAATGCCTTGCATTCATTTATGTCTGTAAACAGTTTCTGGTGTACATACATGGAACGCACTTCAAAGTGGTGATGGACCACTCCTTGTTGCATTGGCTTCACAATCTTATGAGAACCAAAAAAACAACTAGCCTGATGGGCACTGAAGTTACAGGCTTATGATTATGAGATAGTCCACCAAGCGGGGGCTTCTCATCTGAATGTGGATGGCTTATCATAGTTATCAATGGTCCAGATGGTATACCAGCAGGTGGATGAGCTATTCCAGAGAGTGGTTGAAAGAGAAATGGGGAACAAGCCCCAAGAAATTCAAGGTGCACTTCAAAAAGCGATGGAAAACACCAAGACCATTGATGGACAAGTTTTTAAGATGATTAATGGGAAGTGATTACTATTACCAAAGCCGTTAGAACGAGCAGCTATCATTCAAGCCACTCATAAGGTTGTTGGGCATGGCGGCCTGAGAAAAACAACTGACCATACTCGCCAATACTATTGGAAGTCAATCAACTATGATGTCATAGACGATCTGGATTGCTGAGTGAAGTTCCAGTTGCACAAGCCACATAAGGATATGACTGGATACTGAATGGTCCGCCCTGGATTTTCTTGGCATACAGTGTCCATCAATGTGATGAGACTGCTGAAAATGGGCACAGGGAGAGTCAAGTACATAATAGTTGCGATTAAACATCTGATGATATGGGTCAAGACAAAGGCCCTGGCGAAAGTAGATGCTACCAGTACTGCGAAGTTCATCCTGGATCAAATTTTATACTAATATGGATGCCCGCAGGACCTGCTGAGCAACAATGAGACAAATTTCACATCTCATGTGATCCTGTGATTAAATGAAATAATGGGGATCTGAGGAGTCATGTCTGTACCCTACCAGCCAGAGATGAATGGAATGGTAGAATGAGTTAATGGGATGCTGACTGCTACGCTGATGAAGATGGTCATAGGAAGAACTTCCGTGTAGGGAATGTACCAGAGTCAGTAACATTTTCCTTTAATATCAGTCATCATAAGGCACTAGGAAAACACCATTTGAGTTGCTATATGGGAGGAAGGCTGCGTTGCTGAAAATTTTATATTCAGTGGTGGAACCAACATTGTAGATGTGTACCAAGAAGTACCTAAATTGATTGAGGAATATCCTGATTGAAATGCAATTGCAAGCATTCAATATGACTTTGAAGAAAAAGATTTGAATGAAAATGATAGACACTAAGGGCCAACTGGCCTTATCAAAATAATGAATAGGTGAAAGAATTGCCTGTTGTGATATGCATGGTTTTAGGAGATGAAAAAAATTGGTTGCGTTGTGGTAAGGTCCTTTCAAGATTATTGCCAAGATGGTGATGGATGCCTACTCCATCAAGAACCTCTTGGATGGAAGAGTAGTAAATCAATTCCATGCTAAGTGTTTAAAGCAATGTATTAATAAAAAAATAAAAAAGAGTTCCTGAAGGACTGCTTAACCTTTAAGTTGTTTATGGTTAAATGATTTGGTTAGGTCCAAAAAAAGGACTGCTGAACCAAACTAGATGGTTAAAACTAAAAAAACTAAGACCTCTGAACCATAGAATCCTGGTAGTTCTAAGTATACCTAGGTTCCATTTTGGGGGAATAAAGTAAAAAAGATGAACCGCTGAACCAAAAAAGGTCAAGTCCCATGGAATCAAGAAGAAAAAAATAAAAGAGTGATAAAAAATATGAGAAAAAGGTGATTAAAACGCATAGAATAAACGATATATTTTTATAAGTTTTATTTTTTGGTTATCCTAGATTTGGGGATGATTCCGCCTATGTCGCCTCTTGGGGAGGATGGATCACAGTAGGTGTAAATAACCTATCAAAATCTATAATAGATCAGGTTTTAGAAAGGGCTAGACCTACTCGAAACCAAGTTCAATGAGTGGACGCAGATCCCTGAAAGAAAGTGGCTAGGGGAAGAAAAATTGAAATGTCAGAAGATGCCAAACGTGATACCCTGGAGTGAGTGGGAAGCAACGGTACAAGAAGAGGCAGTCAGAAAATACTTCCAAGCAATCCTGATATGGTACTGGAGCTGGAAGATTGGTCTTGAGCACTTTCTGAAAGGCTTCATCAAGCACACCAGACATATGGGCTGGCAACAAGCAAGGGATACTAGGTGGGGGTTGTCAAATAATGCCCTCTATCAAAGCCATCAGTGGAAGATACCGATGGGATGTGCCAGAAACGAGATAGTTGAGCAAGGAATGAATGGCATCCTGCAAGCAACATTTACAAGCTTCTTGGAAGCTGAAGCAGAATGAGCAATGGAAGCCAGGAGAGGATGGAAGCTTTGTGGTCCAACTTCAAAGAGCTTGACTGCAAAGTGAAGAGCATAGTCTGAAACTTCTTAATTTAGAATGTTTTAAAGATTGGAAGAGTTAAGAGCTATAGAAAAAGCCTTGGTGACTTGGGCCCTTAATTCTGCATAGGGGAGTTTGAAATGTATGCTGTTGCCAATGGCTAGTTTGGTGGCCAAGACAGCTGGCTTGTATATTGACCAATTCAGAAGAGGAACTCTGGAAGCAAGTCTTATCTGGTGAGGAACAAATGATCAAGAGTGTAGGCTTTGCTTTAGGAGGTTTTACAATGATGATAGGAGTATCTGCGAATGGAACCAAATACCAGGTGAGTTTAAAATCTAACTCAGGAATTGATGACAGAGGAAAAATTGGTCGCAAGTCGTTCAAGACAATTGCTAACTTGGTTTTGTAAGGGTTGGTTACTGTTTCTAGTAATTCCATGGAAGGACTGGCTATATGTACTTGACTTGGAGTATGAGTTCTGGAAGGACAATGAAAAGATTCCAGTGCACAGATCGACTCATCAGCTGGAAGAACTTAAAGTCTTTATCAGGTAAGCTATTGATCAACTGTTGGTACTGGGACACATAATTTGACAAATAAGCTGGTCACGAGGGGGGATGTTGGACTTATATGATAGTTGACATTGTGCACTCTGAAATCAATTAGGCTCTACATTTGGATAAATTAATCTCAAGATTAATGGGATAAGCTCTCCAGAGAAGAGTTAATAATGATATGAGCCAAGAGGTTATTATGAGAAAATAACAAGGGCAAACATAAATGATCATTCTTAATTGCACCACAAAATGAACATAAGTGGCAAAAATCTCCTGTTGATGATGAGGAGAAAATTAGGAAATCAAGGACGCCAGACCAAGAATCCTGAATATGACAGTGGGTCATATGCCCTGATGGGTTAACTGGATCCAGGGATTAATATCATCATGATTAAATCGATCATCCTGGCATGACAGAAGCTCATGAGGACTGCACTCTGGTTAGGTGGTAGCGAGGAGAAAGAGGAAGAGAGTTGCATGCCAAAGGTCATCCTGAGCAGCATTGAGTGCTGATTGCTCATAATCTGCTTTAACAAATGAAGTATTCAACCAAATGTCTGAAGTGGTGTTCTCCTGCCCCAATCCTTTTCTTGCTGGAAATCTAGGTAAGGGGGGATGTATTGGAATTTTTGCCCATATTCCCAGCTGACTAGATTACCAGGGATCTCTAGGGGAAAAAACCCTAAAGCAAAGTGAGCTAGTTATCAGTTGGCCCTGATTTCAGGGTAAAATGTTTGGGGATTTTTAGGTTATTTGCCTGGGTTGGATATGTCAGGGATCAATCTGGATGAGTGCTTAATGTCTCATTGGGCAGAGTTGCTGACAAAATGGCGGCATCTGATAGTTGATCAAATATCAGGTGTACCAATTGGGATCAGTCAGGTTTTATTTCTGACCTATTGGGAATTTAAAATCTGAGTGTTTTATTGAGTGATGCCACATGCAACTAGCAAATCGATCAGTTGGTTCATGACCATTCTTAATGGGTAACAAGTCCTAATACCTAAGAAAAGCTTGCCAAATATGTTCTTTTCTGGAATTGAGAGAAAAATGTTAGGGGCACGTTTTATGACTATTTCCATTTAGGTCTTGAGGAAGTCCAATGATGGAATCCTAACCAGGATGGGGAAGACCAGCGCTGATGAGACAAGGATGGGTAATTCAATGGTAACAGCTGCCATTTCATTGAGGAGGTTCCAACTGAGGGCTGGGCGCTGAAATTGCCACTATAAAGCCCCCTAATAATTCACTAATAAAAGGCACTTTTACCAGTAAATAGGTTTATCTTCATAAATTTTATTAGAATCCATTTTGAGTTCTATTTTTTCGGGAAATTGTTGCTAAGTGCTCTAATTGGGAGACTGTTTAGGATAAAGAGTAAGGATCTGAGTGGGGATCCAAAGAAGTTGAATTGAGGATTGTTGCAAACTGGGAGTCAAAGAGAGAAACTGTAAATGAGGATCTGAGAATAGATCGCGTTAGGCATAACCAGGGAACAAATCCCTATCCAGAACATCATAGTATTTCAAGTTGAAATATTAGCCAAGCGTTGGGCCTAATTCTAATACTTTACTTCATCTACAGATAATAGTCTCCGTACTATTATTGAACAAATATATTTCACTATCAAACAACGTGGAGAATTGCACAACAACAAACCTGTGCAGTTAATACATTTATAGTGTTTTTATCTGAGAATAATCAGAACCTATAAATTTTAACAACTTGACTGTAGTTGTACTCCTTCTTCCCAAATAACCTTGGCTTTGACCTATTTAGTTAAGTGGTCAATAGAGATAATAAAGTACTTGACATTCAAATTGTTTGTTGAAAGAGGGCCAATAATGTCAATAGATACGGTGTGCTAGAAAAACTTGGTCAAAATAAGCTTAAATATGTGATTTTTGTAAAGGTTTCTCACCTTGACACTTTGCACAGCATTCTAGAATTTCTTGGATGTTGAAATGCATTGACTTCCAATATAGAATTTCTTGAGATGCTCCTTCTTCTTTTTTATCCATCACGCCCTATGGCCTTATGGGAAGCTAAAATGTAGTCTTTTTGGGACGATGGTCTTGGAAAAATATACTTCTTGCCTCAATGATCTTATAATGTGTCTTGTTTTTGATAGTTGTATTTTGTCATAAATCTGATGATAATTTTGGACAGATTTGGGCTCATCTTGGTACTCTCCACTGATCATTTCCTTAAACAACTCATTGGTGGCAAGTCTAAGCGTTGTGATAGTGGGAAGTCATGAAATGCAGCCACCGTTTTGATGCTTTAACACAGCGCAATGTTCAATTATGTAGTCATAATCTTATGTTTCAACACCCAATAAGCTTTTCGACCCTCACGCTCTCTTAAGTTGTTCATCTCTCTTAGTGTTGCATGGTCAGTAACAACTTTGAAGTGAGTGCCATGCAGGTAGACCTGAAATTTTTTGCAATCATATATGACAGCTAAGCATCTTCGTTCCATCACCATGTTATTTCTTTCATGAACGTTTAAGGTCCGAATAGTGAAGGCAACTGGATGTTCTTCGCTGTCTTCCCCAATTTAAGATAATATGGCCCCAACTGCCATTAGAGATGCGTCAGTCTAGATGATAAATTTACGATTTAAGTCCAGATAATAAAGGATAGGCGCAACCAATAGTGCCAATTGAGTGGATTCAATGTATTTTGGCAAGCCAGAGCCCAGTAAAAATGGGACCTTATCCTTAAGTAGATAGAAAGCTAATTTTCCAAGTTGTGCAAAGTTGGCAAATAATCGGTAATAGTACCCAATCATGCCTAGGTTACTTAAATATTGTGCTTGGATTTGGGACGTTTCATTTTGGAGATGGAATTTAACTTGGAGGGTTGGGGCTGAAGACCTACTTTTTTGATTACAAAGCCAATTTATTCCAGCTGATCCTTTAATAACTGGCACATTTTTTGCTTGTTTTTTAAGTTTCAGCTGCTAGCCTTCTGAAAACCTCCTCTAAATGTTTCAGGTGACCGTCAGAAGTGCGGCTGAAAACGTTGATATCATCAAGGTACACTAGTACACATGACAACTTTACATATCCCAGGATTGTGTCCAGGTCTCTCTGAAAGGTATTTGAGCATTGCAGAGCCTTTGCGACATCCTTGTTGGCTGCAATAGGTCCTCTTAGGTTATTGTTGAACATTTCTCACACTCCTCTTTGGGCATATTTATTTGCCAATACCCACTGATAAGGTCCATCGCCAAGAAGATCTTCGCTCCCCTAGCCTGTCCAAAGCATTGCTAATTTGTGGCAGAGGGCATGAGTTCCTCTTATGATGTTGTTTAACTTCTGGTAATAAATGACTACTTGGTTGCTTCCATCCTGTTTCTTCACTACCAAAATTAGTGCCACCCAGGGACTTTTTAAAGGCACTAACATGACGCAGTTGAGGAATTCTCTAATCTTCTTGGATAAAGCTACTTCTGATGATTTAGAGCATCTAATCAGGCGTAATAAAATCAATTTGTAATATCCAGTATTAATAATGTAGATGACACCCTTAACACATCCCAAGTCGAAATTATCTCATGCAAATATTTCCCAATATTTATAAAATAACTCCTGATTTTGGCCTTTCTCAGAGTTGGTCAAGTTTACTTAGATCAGCTATAGGTACAGCATTATAAATGCTGATTAGGTCCTTATTGGGAAGCCCTAATTCAACAAATGTTCCACCCTCATGGAATGAGTTGTCTTGTGGTAGGGAACAGATGCAGAAAAGTGATTGTTTGATGTCACTTAATGGTGATGGGCTGATTTTGCAGGTTTGCAGACAAGATGTGAATTTCTCCATGTCCATGGTTGATGATACCAGGGGTAATGTTTGGCTCAGATTGCGATTTGGACCATGGTTGATATACTTCACCATAAAGTCCTTCTGAGATATCAATTGTCAGTCCAGTTACGGAAAATTACTTAATCTCTAGATGATATATTTTATTGTGTTGATTTGACCAAAGAGGTTGCCCATTGACTCATTAATCTGGGTGGGTAGTGCTTTTATCTTTGATTGAATTTTGATGTAAACAATTGGAACTATTCCATCTTTATAGTCCAGATTTATGAATAGTCTAATCTTCTTTTTCTCAACTGTTCCATCATTATTATAGTAAAGTGGGATAGCCTGGCCAAGAATGGTGAGAGTATCGTCCTTGTGATTGGTAACAACTCCATATCTCCTCAGGAAATCAGTCTCAATTAGGATATCATAGTTCATATTTGGAAATACTATGGCAGGTGCCATCACTACAATAGATCCAAATCTGAAAGGTAGATTACTATATGCACCCAGCGAATTAGTTGTATGAGCTCCAGCTGTTCCATATTCCTGATAGTGGGCAACGTTGGGCGTCATTTTCAACTTCCTAACCAATTGTGTGCTGACTATATTGATAGGGGCCCACTATTGATGATGGCCCAAACTCTCACTTTGTTTACTGCTATGTCCACATAAATACATTCATATTAGCTTTCAGAAGTATTTTTTATATAAGTATTGTAATTGCTGCACAATTCAAGATGTGATTTCAGACTTAAGCAAGTATCTGGGAAGTTATCCGTAAAGTTCTTTATGGGAATGACTACTTGTATGTTGGTAAGCGAAGGTAGGTCAGTTGAACATCCAGGTTGAAGGTTCAAACCCTGGTCAATAATCTGTTTTGCATAAGGTTTTGACACCTCTGTTCAGGCTTCTTTGGTAATTTTCAAGGGTTTAGTTGCTTTTGCTTTGGCTCAATTATTAACCATAAAGAAATTGCTAGCCACAATATGGTGGAGGCTATCTTTGGCAACATCTTCATCCCTAAAGAGCTCTTCAGGGTCAGGTGGAAAGTTTTGGTGAATATTGATGGAGTTAGAGCATTCCACCTCTACTCCACCTGCTTTTTTCACGCCTTGCTGTCACTGTTGATCTCTAGAGTGACATTGACCCCAAGCTATTTTTCTGACCGTCTGTAGCATTAGCTATAAAAATTCCCCTTTTGACCACAGTTGCGGCATGTAATCAGCGCTGTCTGCTGTTTTTGCTCGAATTTCTGGTTTGTGGTTTGAAATTTTTCCCTTGGTCAGTCATAGTGTTGCTTTTTGGGCCCAGTAATTGGAATTTTTGCTGGTCCTTGGTCCAATTAGGTGTATCAAAACTGCAGGCATAGCTTCTCAAGCAATTGGTAAGTTTGTGAGTTTCCATTTCTCATTGAATGAAGGTATCATGATATGGTGCAAGTCACGGTAGGGTGTGACTGCATGCTCCATTGTAATCTTAGTTTCAAAGACATCTCTTTCATTGCATCCAAGCAAAGCTTGTGCCTTAGGGATAATTTGTCATCAAAGTAATTAATAGACTCATTATTCTTTAATTTAATATTAAGAAACTCTATTTTTTGGACCGCTATTTTCCAGGCCCCCTAAATTGTTTTGTCACCACAATTTTGGCATCCATATAGGACCAACTGTCACCCAAATAGGGCATAACTAGGTCACAGTTATGGGCATCGAGTGAGTTAATTAATGCTGATTCTTTTGCATGGTCTGATGCTCCCCACATTGTTTTCAAAATATCTTGATAAAAGATTGAACTTTCCCATCCATACAAACTTTGGCAAGTATAATGGTTTAAAGTAACTTGACCTGTTTTTTGCATAGGTGTCATACTTCAAGTACTTGAACGCCTTGTTGTTTCAGTTAAAATTGGCCCTCTTTCCCGTTGCAGAGTATCTGGAGTCAGTATTGATGCTAGAACTTTAGGCATAGAATGGATGTTTATGATATCAGTTTCTGCATTGGCGTTGATTTTCTAATGATTCAGTTTCATTATATTGCCCAAACTGCTGAATTACAATCCTTAAATTCATCTTTCAATTGTTTTTCTAAGTCATTTTTGGCCCAAATGGGGAGAGCTTCTTTTAGTTTTTCTGTTGTCAAGGCTGGGTGATCACTGGCAGCTTCGCTTTTTAAAGGGATTTGGCTTCTTTTTTGAGGTTGCAATGTTACCTTTTAAATAAAGCTTGATTGGACGTATTGTTTTCAATATCTTTGGCCATACTGTCTTCTCAGGAATTTGCAGATTATAATTGCATTCTAAATTCCCAATTCTCCTGAGTAATTTTGGTATTTTTGGCCTGCAATCTTGACACAACAGTCCAAATTTTTGAAAAACCTCTTTGATCTGAGCATCATCCTAACCCCTATTCAAGACTTCTGGTAATGCTGCAAGGTCTTCTATGTTTTTTCATGATACATAACTCGCTCCAAACAAAATTTTAAAAGTTAACGTCCTTCATTCTAAGTCCAATTTCCTCTTTAGCCCAAAGTAGTCTGTGTGTTAAGTCGTTCTGTCTGAGATAATTTGAGATCAGAATAAATCCAGTTTTTGACAGCGAGTATTCATATGTTGTACCCATTCAGGCGATAGCCATGGTGAGCAAGAACCTCTGTGGCTATCTTTAGGACTCCTTAGTTAAGTATCTCCTCAAGAGTGTTTAATCTCAGATGAGCTTCATTAGCAAGTCTATATTATCAATAATCGCTTTTCAGACTTCAGTAAAACTGGAATTTAATTTGTCAGAGCATTTTTAAAATATTATTCCTCTCCTTGTACATGGTAGATCTCCTTGAGTTCCAGATTTTGTTTAACAAGGTTTCACTGGGTATGCTTGATCGAGGGTTAAACAAGGTTAACCAGAGATTTATCAGTTTTGACTGTCTGTGAGACGTCTGGCGAGAGATGCCATGTTGCATCATGGTACTTCATGTATATCTCCATCTTGAGTGCCTGAGCCTTGGCAGCTGGCATTGAAATATTCAGATATTTTCTTGTCACTAGTTTCCATCTTGTTGTAATTTTCCCTTCAGGCTGAATCTTCCATGACTGGTTGTGTGGGTCCATATCAGAGAGTGTCACCGATTTTTAGTGAGCACCAGTTGTTAAATTCTGAGGATTGATCACTTAATAATTTAAATCCAGCACATCTAATCAGGAAGAAGTTCAGCTAAAAGATCATTGATTTTAGCCAGTGTCTTACAGTATTTTGACCGTTTGAAAGCTCACTAGGTGTATTTAAATACTACAACTCTTTTGATCAATTTTGAGCTTATTTTCTACATATTTTGGACTTATACTGAGGCAGGCAACAATACAAGCTGAGATTTCTGACTTAGCTTGTCAACATTCTTCAAGAAAAAACTTCTGATAAAAAAACAAAAAAAATGTGTTATAAAATATATTTTATTTAAGAGATATTAATTATTATCTTCTCATTAGCCAGGCGTCATTATCTATACCTCTAGGGAATCTCTTGGCCACATATTGAGCACGCAATTTCCACAGGTAAATATTTTCCACCTCAGTTTGGACCTTGAACTAATCCAACCATGACCTATTGTTAAGACTATTGGTTGCTTCATTTCTCATATTTGATAAGGTTTCAGGGACAAAAATTGCAACACAAATGTGCAAAATTGTCCTAAAACCAGTCCAATTTGAGTTTTATCATACAACTGATGAAATATGACTTCTGGGAAATTTGGCATCAATTTTGAGTAAATTATGTATCCCTAATTGGGATGTCAGAAGGCCTCTAATAGCACTAGGTACTCCCATTCAGTTGGTACATGTTCAAGTACTATCATGCTGAGTATATGGATTGACATACAAACTTCACCATATAGCAGTAAACTGATTACAAAAAATGATGCCAATCTTATTATTCTATCTGTCCATGGGATTTTTAGTGGTTATTTTCAGTATTGATCCCTGGACAATTTCTTAAGATAAATGGTTGATATTGCTACCAATTAATTGGGACCAAATGCTGAGTTTGTTATATGTATAATCACCTGGATTAAGCAGGAATAAATGGCCTGAACTGTCAAAAGGATAATTGACCATAGTTGCCATTGAGATATTTGGCCCAAATCGTAGTAAAAGTAATTGGCCATAGTTGGGGATTAATCAGTCCAAGTTTTGAGAGGATAATCATCTTGATTTATTGGTTGTCAAAGGGTTTATTTTCAGGTCAACCACCAGAATCTGACGCCTTTATCAAGGCCGAACAGAATTATAGTGTTCCTGAATAAGAATGCCTGGCTGTCTTGTTAGCGATCAATCGTTTTCAGCCCTATCTCTATGGCACTTACTACACCATAATTACTGATCATTCTTCGCTATGATGGGTGCAGCAAATGAAAGCCCCAGATGCCCAATTAGCCCGATGGGCCCTAAGGCTGCGGAGCTACAAACTCACTATTGCCCATCATGCAGGAGCGATTCACCAGAATGCTAATGGTCTCTCAAGAAACTTGGTACTGGCTGCCTTAACCCCTGAGAAGACTTAATATATGATCTAATTGGCGGATAAGAACGCTGGAAGTTAAAGATAAAAAAAGCCAAACCTAGATCTAGAGGATGACCTGAGAAACCCAGATCAAAGAGTGATTGTTATGTAAATGAGTCAATAAAAAAGGCTCCCTTACATCATCCCTTCTTCGAAAACTGACATTACCTTAGATGGGCATACTCTTGTGTGACATATGGTAGTAAAGAAGACTCACGAGTGGTTAAAGACACGATTTCACTGGGACCAACTGGTAGAAACCATACAAAAAATTCTAAAAGCTTGTATGACTAGGTAATCCTAGGATCAAACTACTCCACAATATCAGCACTCAATTGTTTCCCTGATGGGTACTTACAATGTCGTTAGCATAGACTTAATAGGCCCTCTTCCCACTGATTTTCACGGCCATAAATTTATCCTCCTAGCTATGGACCTGACTAAATGGGTCAAAGAGATTTCTGTCCCCTCTGCCACTGCAAATGCCACAGTTTTTTCTTAATCCATTTTTACCCATCATAGATGCCCACAGACTTAACTTTTGGACAATGGGTTAAACTTCACCTCACAGTTAGTCCAAGAACTTACCTCAATTTTTGGTACTAACCAGAGTTTTACCGCCCCTTATAACCCATCAACCAATGGGGCGGTCAAACGTGCTAATGGAATCCTTGTTTTCTATTTTGCTGAAGTTGACCGCCTCCAATACTTCTCGCAAAAATCATTATCTAACCAGAGCCTTGCTTGCTTACAGAATAAGCTACCATTGAATCATCAAAGTGTCCCCCTTTTAAAGCTCTATATTGGCGTGTTCCTCAGTTAACAAGTAGCGTTCTCTATTGCTTGATACCTCCTCACATGAGAACTCTGATCTAACTATGAGAGCCTTATACAATGAAATTTTCCATCTTCATACCCTAGCCACTTAAGGCATTGTCACCACCACAGAAAGGGAGACATACCAATTTTATTTTTTTGCCCTTCTTACCAACTTTTAATTAGGTGAACTCGTTTTCTTTTAACACCATTAACCCAGAGATTGACAGAACAAGCTCAACGTTCTTTGATCCAGACTTTATAAGGGCATTCATATGGCAAACCCAGAATACTCCATAGCCAACGCAATCAGAGGATAGTGGTGAATCAAGTACATGGCCAATTCTTTTAGCCCTATACCCCTCTCTGACAGGATCTAGAGGGTGGCGTTGTTAGGATTCTAGATTATGAGTAAATTGAAATTTCTGCTCCTAAGTCAAGCCTCAGTAGATCAACTCTTGAACCAGTGTAAACGGAACATTACTCTTAAGGCGCCGAAATTAGATTTGGTCAGGAAGCATCACCTTCTAAGAATCAGTCAAAACTCTTCAGGAGCCCCGTCCCCACTTCCAAAGCTTGAGAGGTGCAGCCCCCACAGCTGCGGTCATGAGGACGATGCAGAACAATGAGGGTGCCAACCAGGCGGTTGATTAAAAGGCAGTGAAAGATCCATATCATAAAGGGCCGTGAAGGTCCTTAAGGCACCATGTCCCTACACGCCCTCTAATTCTTGACGCTTTCTAACTCAATAGAGTAGTCTATATCTCCCCATGTTTTTTTGACCTCTTCAATAGCCTACAGCTTTGAGCCCATCTTTGAACTTTGTCATCAATCAAGAGAACTGTTACGCTGAGTGTATCAATCAAGAGAACAGTTATACCAAGAAAAGTGGTGCTCAATACAGGGGGCTTTGAGCTTTCCAGATGAAAATGTCTATCAAGAAACAATGTAAAATAATAGTAGTCAAGAAAATCAACCTGCCAATTGGTCAAAAAAGTGTCACTTGATGGATTAGCACCTTGAAATATAAAGTACCGCCCATGCATCCTGAAAGCTTAGAGTTTTGGCCACATTCCAGTTACTCTATCTTTTATTGACGGCGATCAGTACAAATTCAATATGAGAACCTTAACAAAGTTATCAAATAATTATTAAATGACATCTATTCTGTTGAATGCCACTCCCGTTGCTCCATGCTTCTTTGGTGCCTTCTACTTGCAGGATCTATATACCTCATCTTGTCTTCCAGTAGGAGAATAAACTTTGGGACCAAGCGCTATCTCCAGAATTTCGTCCATCTCGCCATCCATCACTTCCTACAAGTAGTCAGGTTGCACCATCATGAAGTCTCCCGGTAACTAGGGCTTACCAAGGCATTATGCTACACATTGTCAATTTTTAAAATGCAGCCTCCTCCTTCATCCATGATAATTGAAGTCATTGTCAATAACCAATGATTAATCAATGAGGCCTAAAACCAACTTGCAGTGTTGGATATTGGAATTTCAGGCTACCTTGAGGTCCAGCTTCGTCAGTATAGACAACTCCTAGAGGCATCTTGGAACCAACGCCTCACCCAAGTTGAGGACCTGATGCGGACTCCTAATGAACTACCAGGAGCTATCATCTCATGAATTCAACTCTGGGAGTGAATGGACTGAGGGGCCTAGGGGGCCAGAATTTCCCCGTGGGACTCAAGGGCTCTCTGGTCCTGATTCGCCTACTCATTGAAAAATCTGATGACCGCTGAAAAAAGACAATTTTAGCAGCCCTCGACGCCTTATAGGATCAAATCCATAATGTGGCCAAGGGTGCAAGCTCTATGCAAATGGAGTCCCTCTTGACCTTAGAGACTTAATTGAGGCCCTGTCAGATGATATGGATAGCCTTAGCTCATTCACCAAGCTCACTGATAATTGCATCTCCCTTCCTTGAACAATCCTGTCATGTTTTTGACACACGCTTGAACAACTTAGAAAGCCATCTTCTTCAACACGCTGACATCAAAACATTAAAAGGACAGGTTTCTCCCTAGGCCTCCATATCCTTCCTAAACAGGATCTGTGACGATATCTAAGATGACTTTGTGGGTTTAAGATGACGGCTGGATCAGCAGGCTCCTTGCAACTATGCGGAAATTAAAAGATCTGAGTCTTCACCGATTCCTGGTGTCAATATCCTTTCCACTCCTACTATACTTAATTTTAAGACTAGTTTTAAGGTGAAGTTCACCTCAGCCAGGGGGACATCGCCTCTTTCCTATATGCCTATGAAAGTCTAATGGAAGAGGCTTTTGACCAACAAAAGGTGAATCATATCTACTCCTGCTTGATAACACTGCTTAAAATTATATCACCCCAACTAAAGGAATGCCACACATGGGAGCGGGTCCATACTACCTTAGTCTAGCAATTTGGCAGCAATCAAACCCTGGCCAATCAAAAACAAGTGGACTTGAGTATTTGTCTATTTAAGGGGGAAAGCCCTCGAGTTTGCAAGCTGATTCTATGCCCAAGCCCAGCCCTTAGTAACCACATTCCATATTACCTTAGATGACGCCATAACGGCAGTCATCTTCACTTTAGGGTCTATCCTGAGGTTTAGATTCATATGATTTGTCAGAAGGATTTATTTAAGTGCATTCAGGAAATAAAGTAATCGCTTAACTAGATACCTGAATAACCCTGCATTTCAAAGCCACCGCCTCTGTCTCCTCTAACCGTCCTTGGGTCCATGTTGTCAAAAATTATATGAACCCTCAACCTCAATGCAATTACTGCAATGGTTTAATCACAGTGCAAAAGCCTGCTGTAATAGACTTGGTGAGTAGGCTGGAAAAGGGCCGTCAGCATGAAGGACAAGGCATTTGATGCTGACATCCCTATCTCACCTCAACAATCATCTGTGACCTCTAATGTACCTGAAGAAGATGTTTTGGTACTCTTTGACAATAGAGAAATTGATACTGATTACTCTTTTTATGATGAATCTCCTATGTTTCTCATGCTATCTCCACAGTTTTCAGGTTTATTTACCCACGCGTTGTTCGAGTTTAAAAATTCAGTCCAAGCCATTATCAACAGTGGAAACCCCTCATTAATGTTATTTCATCTAAACTGATGAAACGCATCAAGACTGCTCCGGACTTTCAGCATTACATAGAGTATGGCATGACTGGACCATAGTGTACACGGTCCATAGGGCATATGCTTCCCTACCTTTTCATTTGACAAGCTTATTTTGAGTACCCAGATGTTGCACTGGATAACCTGAGCTATGAACTTCTACTCGGGACTCAGTTTCTCTAAAACTACTCCATGGTAGTGCACTATGATGAAAAATTTTCCTTGCTGGGACATCATGTCCCCCTGGCTTTTTTAACTTTGCGTGACTCCAAAACGGAGGTCAAGGCTCAGGCTTTCCTATTAGAGAGTGAGAGCTGAATCAATTCACTCAAGTATCACTTGAGGGGCTCTCAAGTATGGTTGCCCTCGCCTGCAGTTGATGGCCATGGAGGCATTCCAATATATTTGCCTAAACCGACCACTATACCTCCAGTCAAATTATTGTTGACACCTGCATCCAAATCAACTTCCTCCATATACCTGCTGGAGATCTGGGGTCTAGATAAACCATCTGTCAAAGAGGTTCTAACCTGTCTGTGAATTTTAGATCCCACCTATGCCGGATCCAATCAGGTTTTTGCTTAACCTTACTGACAGACCTAATATACTGGGGCCTAATAGTTCAGCCACTTATGTCTGTACCGGCCAAGGCTGTTGATGATGTCTGAAGCTTTGGAAGTCTGAGGGATTTTGGGATTGAGTCGCCACCATCAAATGGCTCTAGTCTACACTTGTATTGGAAAAGGAGCTCACCGAGGAACAACAGGTCAAGTTAAAAATCCTTAAAGTAGTACTCAGACCTCTTTTCGGCCTCTACTATAATTTTAGAAATATGGGTGGAGTACTACATCTTATGAACACTGGGGACGCTTCCCCCTTTTGGTCTGGGCATTATAAAAAGAGTAAGCTTGAGTAATCTCAATCGTTGATAAAGCTCAAGCAAATATCTGAAGCCAGGCTATTGGTGCCTTCACGCAGTTATTGGGTCTCCCCCTCCTGATGGTTCAGAAGAAGTATGGCAGCCATTGGGTGGTAATGGACTACTGCCAGCTCAACTCCGTCATCAAGAAGGACACTTATTCCTTCCCCCATTTTGAAGACTCTCTTCACTTGCTTATCAGGTCACAATAATTTTCTGCGATAAATATTGCTAACAGATATCGAAAAGTGGAGCTTGCCCCCAAATATTGAGCTAGTTGTGCGCTCATAGCTAAAGAGGGGCTACTTATCCCATGAGAATGCCCCAGGGCCTTTGCAATGTGCCGGCCACCTTTCAATGCGCCATGGACGGGATCCTTGGGGACTTAAGGTTATCCTTTGTCCTCAAATATCTTTATCATCACCATCTTTTCAAAACCTTTAATGTCATGTAGAGCACCTTTGGGAAATCTTCAATCATCTTAGGAAGTCTTCAATAAAACTTAAACCTTTGAAATGCTCCTTATTCCAATTAGAAATGGAGTTCCTTGGACATAATGTCTCGAAATATGGCATCCAACCCATTCTGGACTAAGTCAATTCCATTAAAAGGATGTCGCGCCCCCAGAGCCTGAGGGACATTTAGGTGTTCATTGGCATGGTATTCTATTATCATCAGTTCATCCCTCAGTTTGCTGACCTATTAGAGCCCCTGATTTACCTCCTGAAAATTATGTGCATTTTGAATTGGGGTTTGAACAATAACAGTCTTTTAATGTGTTGAGGACTGATCTTTTTTACAAACCCATTTTAGTTCATCTGCCTTTTTACCAAATTTTTCTATTTACAGATGTGAATGATGTCACCATTGGGGCCATCCTAGCCTAGCATGATGAAAATCAGGTTAATCATCTAGTAGCTTATTTCAGTAAGACCTTGGGCAATGCCAAACGAAATTATAGCATTACCAAATGTGAATGCCTGGCTGTCTTTTTAGAGATCAAACACTTCCAGCCCTAGCTCTATGGCACCCACTTCACCATCATCAATTATCAATCCTCACTCTGATAGCTGCAGTAAATGAAAGACCTAGATGGTTAGTTAGCCAGATGGGCCTTAAGGCTGCAGAGCTACAATTTCACTATTGTTCATTGTGCAGAAGAGATTCACCAGAATGCTGATGGTCTCTCTAGGATGCTGTTACTGGCCATCTTGACCCCCGAGGAGGACTGAATGTATGATCTAATTGGCTGATCAGAATGCTGGGAGTTTGAAATCTCTGAGATTCAAGCTGAATTAAAATAAATAACCTGAGACACTAAGATAAAATTTGAATGCTATATATGAGAGTCAACAAGAACTGGCTCTCCTACATCCGTCCTTCTTCCTGAAATAACGTTATCTTAGAGGGACATGCGACCATGGGACTTGGGTCAGTAAAGAAGACTTACAAATGGTCAAAGAAACGATGGTACTGGTACTGATTGGTAGAATCCATCCAAGAGGACCTGGAGGCGTGTATGACATGACGATCCCAAGATTGAGCCAGTCCCCAATACCAGCACTCAGCTGGTGCCCCGTTAGGTCCCTTTAATGTCATCAGCATTGGTGTATTAAGTCATCTTCTCACTGGATTGCATGGCTATAAGTACTTCCTCTTAACCATGGAACATTTAATTAGATGGGTTGAAGCAATTTATGTCCCTGCTGCTACTACTAAAGCCATTGCTCTATTTCTTATTTGTCTGTTTTTCCCCAATATGGATGCCCTAAAGCTTTACTTTCAAAAAATGTGCTAAATTTCACCTCGCAGGTAGTACAGAAACTATTTTTTTTCTTTTTTAACTAACCAAAATTACAACACTTCTTTAACCCATTGACCAATGGGCTGTGGAACGTGATAATGGAACCCTTTTCTATATTTTGTGAAAGATAGACGCCTCAGACCCTGCTCGCTGGAATCATTATTACCCAGCGATTTGCTTGCTTGCCACATAAGCTACCATTGAATCATCAAAATGTCCCCTTTAAAGCTCTATATGGGCGTGCTCCCCCGCCTACAAAGTATTATCTAGCCCTTGATTGATAACTTTATACCTGAGAACTCCATTTTAATATTAGGGCCTTAGCTGATGAAATTGTCCAGCTTCAAGCCCTAGCCACTCAAGGCATTGCCACCACCACAGAAAGGGAGACATGCCGATTTAATTTTGCTGACCCTCCTTAGCAAGATTTAGTTAGGTGACCTCATTCTCTTTTATTACCATTGACCCAGAGGTCAACTGAAAAAGCCTACCATTCTGTGGTCCAGACTTTATATGTCATTCATAAGGCAAACTCAGAGTAACTCATTGTGACGACAATCAGGAGACAGTGGTGAATAAGTACATGATCAATTCCTTTGTCCATATACCCCTCTCTGACAGGACCTTGAGGGGGCGCTATCAGGACTCAAGATGATAAGTGAGTTGAGATCCCTAATCCCAAATTGAGCCTCAATAGATTGACTCTCAAGCTAGCGTGAATGGAACCTTACCCTGAAGGCACTAATATGAAATATGATCAGGAAGCATCATGTACATGAGAATTGATGGAGACGCCTTCAGGAATCCCATCCCCACTTCCAGAATCTCAAGAGGCTTTGCTTCCATCAATGTGGTCATGAGGACGATGCAGAACAATGAGGGTGCCAACCAGGAAGTCGATCCAGAAGACAGTGGAAGATCCTGATTGCACTGGGGTCACCAAGGTCTCCACAAGGCACCATGTCAACACACGCTTTATAAATATTGATATTTTTTACCTCAATAAACCAGTATATTTCGCCCTATCTTTTTGTTTTTAACCTCTCTGCTAGTTTACGGCTTTATGCCCATTTTCAAACTTCAGCGCCAGTCAAGAGAATTGTCACGCCAGGAATGTATAATCTGGGGAAATTACCAAGTGTTTAGTAAAATCTTTCACAATCTCTACAAATGCTAAGGATGATGCTGGGATCTGGCGCCCATTCATACTGACATATATCACAAAGATGAACCAAAGACCCACCTGCAATTTCCAAGCGGTGATCTTGCACAAAGTTCCTGGTATTATTGAGAACATGAGCTCATCCGTTGGTCATAAATGTTCTCCAGTACCCATACTCACTTCCCTGAAAGTGTAAAAACCAGGCACTCTGCTGATAGTTGAATGCTTAGGTATATTTTTTATATCTTTCAAATAAAGATTTAATTACACTACAGAAAAGCTTTCAAAATTTTATAAGCTATATTATATTCTTCTCTCTCTGAAGAAACTGCCGCGACCTATGGAGGGCCCATGCTCATTAATCTCTGTAATAGCATTGGCTTCTATCTGGTGTTTTCTGCATCAGCATCTCTTGGCAGAGAAAATCCAGGAAACCACCCCCAGGAAATGTTACAACAACTATTTTTCCAAGAAAACATATTCACGAATTTTCTCCAAAGCTGAACATCTAATTGTCTAGTTCAATCTGCCATTTTTTATATGAAGTTTAAAAAATAATCTGTCAGATTGGAATTTAAAATTTTAATGGAATAAAAAATGATGACAGTTAATTCTCTTCACAATAAATTGCAATTCCAATCAAGTCCTGGCTTTGATTCTAACCTACACCTCAAATGGTATGACCAGTCGCCTCCATACAACACAACCAGCCTCGCCTCAGTGCAAGAAGCGTGGTAAATACTTATGACTGCACTAAGTTTAGTAGTTGAAATGGGACTAATAGTTGTTGACCAGTTTCCTTCACCTATCTCCCTGTGTATCCTACTCTGGAATAATCAGAATGGTGATTCCTTGCGGACTACAGATGATATTGTGGGTATTGGAGTACGCCCAATGAAAGCCAAGCCTTTTTTGGCATGGCAGATTTCTGATAGGTATTCTAAAATTATTAACGAAAAATTTTCTATATATTTTAGCATCCTCATAGGCTAAAATAAATTTATGTGTGCTAAACTTTAATCTAAACTTCCTTGATCTTTACATACTTTATAAAAATAAAAAGGTATGGATTTGGTTTCTTATTTTAACTTAGAACTTCAGAAATTAAGCGTTATTACTTTCTTATATTATAAAATAATATATCAATAGGATCATATATCTATAAACTAATTTATATATCATATTAAAAGCTAAAGTTAAGATAAATGACTATATTGTTTTTTATCTTATAAGTTATTAAATGATGGAGTTCTAATTCATAGAGAGCTAATTTTTAAAAGCAAGGATTAAGGAGTAAAATTTAAAGGCATCTAAACTTACCAATATTTTTGTCATATATTGTCCAGAATTATCCAATCACCATAATGATTTATATAGCCTTATTAAATCAAATAATACTTTAAAAAACATCCCAATTTTTGCATTTAGCTGTAAGTCTTGGGTAGCACCTTCTGCATCTCAACCATTAGGAATTCCAATCCTGGACAAAAAAGGAGGTAAAGAAGGCAGCTGTTCCTCTCATTTCCTAAGCAATTTAGACCGTGTGGTAGTTGAAAAGTGGGTGATGACCTATCCCCTCAAAATTGCCCCCTTACCTACCTATCTCACCACCCAAGAGTTAGTAAAGCAAATTGAGGGTGTGTTTGTAAGTGGCGGTGGTAAGAAGCCACTTCCAATGGAAAATTGTGGTTGTTTCTCTCCATCAATAATCTCATCCCCATGAGGGGTTCATTAAAATTGATAAATTGATGCATACGTGTAATTGAGTCATCCGCTGTACACTCAGGTTCAAAATCCCATCAAGAATTTTTCTTCCATTGAAAAGATGATCTTGACTTCAACAGTTTTGGGCACATTAATCCCTTTAATACCTGATAGTACCTCATATGTGCAACATTGCCATGAGAACGCCCACTTGCGCACAGGAAAAACTGTCACCAACCCACCAAGAAAATGATGCTACAAGAGAAGTTTAGTGGCGAAATTTAAGCCTAAGTCAGATGTCCATGATGAGATTAATCCGGCGCCATGATGATTTAGGATTATTTTTTTAGTACTAGATGGTCCCAACTCAATGGTTTAGGATTATTGATCCATCATAAATCTATATGATTGCATTATTTTTGGTTAATGCAAATTTTATTTATCCCCCAAGCCCCAGTACTTAAAAAAATCTTCTCCAACAGGTACAGTTGTCAGTCAGTTTTTATCTTTTATTTTTAATAAATAAACCTTTCATTAAAAAATTTAAAAATTTACTATCTGAGCTATATGTTATCTGCACTATTGTCTGGTGCCATGTTTCCTGGTCCACGTAATGATTGGGCCATAGTGTCCATAACTTACATCATATCGCCATCCCTACTCAAAGGGGATATTAGTACGGCAGTCACTTGGGGTTGACTTTCATTCTGGAAGCCTTGTGACGCCATTATGTACACTTGTTTCTTAAAGTGATCCCCACCCAGTAGGCTAAGCTTTGTGACCCTTCGATGTGCTTGAGTCCTTTTGTTCCTGTAAAAGACTCTGTACCCCCTGAGGGCCCAAGGAAACTTTTTCAGCAGGTCTGCAGCTGCCTTTCTCAAAACGGTGTGGTTGCTGGTGGGTTTGTTTGTAATGGTGATTGTCAGTCATTGTCCCACAATTGTTCCCCTCCTCATGTGATATTAAGACATTTAGATGACTATGCTTCCATCTTTCCTTTTTTAGCACTAGGTGGTCCTAGCCTAATGAGGGGATACACCAATCTTATGCCTCCGGCATTCTGGTTTGTGTTCTAGGTGTATACCCACCCAGACTGGCATGCCAGTTTTTACTTTATTGGCTGGTTCCATGACATTAGCCTTCTTGTGATACTAGTATAATAAATATGAACCTATGATCTTATAACTAAATGTAATATAATCAAGGAAAAGTGAATGTAACTAAATATTTTCAACATCTATAATCTATCACTGAAGGTTATAAAATGACCCTACGTGGTCATCTTCCTGATGTAACTATTAGTTTAATCAAGTGACTAAAGCTAAATATTATATGTTAAAGAGAATTTAACTTAGATTGTATTATTTATACTATGTGATACTCAGTATGTTAAACTTCAAATCATTATCCTTTACAAAAGTAGTAGATGCTATATAGGATATATGAACCTAGTATTATAATGGTAAATAATATGTTATCAACCTAAATATGAGAAAATTTTACATATAGCTAATCAAAAAAGATCATAATAATACAGCTATTCTCTAAACTCTATATCTTATAATAATATTCGAGGTGGGTCAACCTTGGGACAAATATACCACACCAAGAATTTTTCTAGACAGTACAAGTTTTGAATTCAAAACCTGCACTAGGGTGGAAGCAGTTTTACCTGCCCGGATAGCCACCCTTCTAAGCTCTATATCTTTTCTTTAGGATTTCTACTACTATCTAGGTATAAAGTCATTATAAAGCTTACTTATATTGTATTTTACACCATATAAAAGTTGAACCATATTAAAATTTCTTTTATTATCATAGTATCTAGGTACTTTATGCCTTTCTAACAGCCTGTTGGTATCCAGTAATCAGCTAAAAAATAGGCCTTTTATCTTTCTAAAGTAATTTTGAAAGGACTTGTATGGTTTTTTAGATTTCACATATAAAATTTTTAGGATAGATACCCTAATTATTCATCTTGTTTAGTCTTTTATTTAACCGAGGCAATCTTACCAGGGGTTGGACAATACCAAAGCAGATAATCCAAAACTAAATTAACCAAAAACATGAACCAACCGCCCTAAATAACAATGGGAAACACAAAAGAAATGAGTAAACAACCTCCAGGTGGCACGACGGTGAGCTTCTTATCCCATCATGGTGGAGGAGGAGGGGGATCAGGAAGAACATCATCAGGTTCAGCATTGAAGAAGCGGATCAATGTTGATAGCAAGGGGGTTGGGGCATCCATGGGATGAGGGTCGAGGTGAAGTAGATAGCTGTTGAGATTGACAATTTGTCCTGTATCAAAGCCTCTATGAGTTCAGCAACATGGTGTTCAGCTTGGATTTTGCCATCAGGAAGTTGGGCTAATTTTGCAATGTTGGCTCTGGTGACATGTGTGAATGGGGAAAATCTGACAGTCCAGTGACATGTTTGACATCGGTGGTGGCAGTTTCAGAGAAGTGATTGATTTCCTCTTTTGCAATAGGAGGATTCTCAGGGAGAATAAGGGGTACAGCCCTTTTTTAATTCAGTGACAGTTTTTGCCATGGCTTTGCAAAGATGACAATTTTTGGGTGAGTCCATTGCAGCCTCAGCAAGCTGGTGGTCATTTTGGTACAGGATAGCATTGGGTTTGGGGACATATTGGTTGGGAGGGGCTGGGGCATCAAATTCTGAATTCAAATAAGGTTCTAAATCAATTGGGTAATCTGGTGGTGGGACAATTTTTATCAGATTTGGTCACTTCATCCAATAAGTCCCAGGGATTTTGGCTGACTTAGATTGATTTGGTGATAGGTGGCTGTGGTTGTAAGTTTTGAAGCGGGAAATTTTTTGGATTGAATATGTGTCCAAATATGCTCCCTATTGGTTGCATGGGTGGAAATTGGCCAGCTTGAATTCAAGTTGCTAGATTTTGCTGCTGATTCATTGAGCGCACAATCCGGGGGTGGGGGCAGCCAAAATCCCCACTTGAACGCTGTTAGTGTGGCCTCATGGGTGGGGTTGGCAGTTTTTACAGGGTTTAAATTGTATTGACATGCCTTTTTGGTATAGTCCAATTCATGGAAGAGGGGGCAAACTGTGAGGCCGCTGTTGATGCAAGCCTAAAGAAATGGTCAGGTGCAGATGGGATATAGGCACGCGGTGGGATGTGCTGGGCCATGTTCAGCTGGTGGGGGTAATGGTGGCCATTGCCTGAGGTGCTGTGAGGCGCTCATCACCACTTGTGACAGCGAATTGGGGGATGGGTTCTTTGCCATAAGTGGACAGCCCTGACATCAACTCCTCATAAAGTTTTTGAGGGGGAAGGTGTGAGTGGTGGTTTTCAAAGGTCACCATAAGTGTGGTATCATCTGGAAGATGTGTTTAGTGGTGGTAATGGGGGTGTTTTTGTAAATTAAGGGCGTAGCTGCTGCAGCGGCCGCGTCCTCTTTGGTGGGGAGGCCTATATCAAAATAGTCCTTGTAAGGGTGGAAGTCTATAAATACTGCCGGTGCAAAGGTAACACTTTTCAGCTCAATATCGCTTTGTCAGCATACAGAAAGAGATTTTGTACTTGACTTAGAGGCAAAAGCAGATATTGGATCAAGGTGGGGCTAAGGGATGGGGGTAGGTTGGTTGTACTTGTGCAAGGCGGAGTGCTAAGTGCCTTAGAGGGACATAGCAGATGAATGTATTTGGCAGACTGGATGAGCCAGTCCACATGTCTTTGCCTTCTGGGCGGTAAATGCTAGCGGGTGGAGCACTGCTGCCACACACTGGGGCAGCAGATGGTGGATCAAAGGACATAAATTGGGAAATTGATTCAATGAAGTGGCGGTGGAAATTTGAATGGTTTTCAAAAAGGGCTTAAAAGTGATGTTGAGCAGAAAAAACATTTTATGTAACCATCCTGTATATGATTAAAAATACTATGTTTAATACCAGAGAAAGCAATTATTTCTAAAGCTTATGCAGTTAGCTAGTATTTTGCTTTTAGTATTATATAAATTCTAAATTATCATAACTTCAATATAATATAAGGGTGCACTTAAGGTTGTTTGACAACGAAATTTACTTATAATGATCTTAATATAGAGTATTTTAGAAATTTTTAATATAAAAAATTATTCCTTCATGTCTTGAAATTCTTTAAAGGAAACTCATTTTAAATTAATGTATTGGATGTTCATTCTATTTTTATGGGATTTAATTTCCAGCATTATAGTGACAAAAGTCAGTATCACTAATTTAGTACTTTGTATAATTTCTGAATTATTAACCAAACTTATTGTATAGGTCCTTTATTTTAATCTAAATTTTTAGCTAACACTTATAATATTACAAATTTCAGCTATATCTTGTTAAGGCATATAAGCTAGGCAAGGAACATATTGTATTTGTAGAAGGCAAAGATTGGCTTGTTAAAGTATCCTTAATATATGGACCATTAAGTAGAGATTTAGTAAAGATGTAGTGCAAAGTTACCTCTATATATAATGTATTAAAAGAATGATGTGGTATTTATAGAAGATGAAATTGATTGAACTAGTAAGAAAATAAACACATATAAGTATATTTATTTAGAGCTAGATGATAAGCTACAAAGATTTGGGATATTCCTATGACCATATTATCCAGTTATCAGTCCCTTCTGCCTTTTACTATTGTGGATGGCTTACCATGATAGAGGGAGTTATCAATATTTGATACCTATCAATCAGAGCTATTCTCCAATGAATCATTCGTAGAGGGTTATTGAGACTTCATCCTGGATAGTAACTTATATTATTGAGTCATTGGAGTTTATCCCAACAATGTTAATTGAATTCAGTGGACTAACAACCGCTTATATTATATAGATCAATTGGGTCAAATTACTAACTGATAAGGGTGGTTGAAGTTAAGATAGCATCAATAGTTCTTGTTATAACAGTAAATAATAATTTACCAGGTGAAATGGCCTACTGTAAATGGGTAATCATCCTGTTAATTGAGTATGGGTGTTAATCAGTAGTGGCTAATACACTGAAATCAGTTAAACATGAAGAAACGCATTATTTAGGAACAGAAGTAGAAATGATTATAATCTAGTTAAAGAGAAGTGTTGACTAGGTGGATGGACAACCAAAGAAGATGATACATTGTTGATATAGTTCTTTAGATAAGATTATTGGTGACAAAGTCATATTTATCAAGGTGCCAACTTAATGATTATGCGCCGTCTTTTCTATATAGACCCCCTTGTATAATTAATTAAAGCAGATTATTGATTGTTAACTTCTAGAGATTTATATAAACCTCTTTATCAAAGAATTCTGGAGGGTCAATAATCTTAATCTATTTTTCTCATTAATTCAGTAAGGAGATACCTGTTGAGGTTGTCAAAACTTTTTGAAAAATTGACTGTATAAATGTCTACCTAGATTGGCAAACTTCTTTATTATTATGCTAGTCAGAACCTGTGCAGTAAGCTATAAAGCTACCAGTGTTTCTCACAACAATGGGTTACTTGTAATTGGGATTTTTTGAAGTATGATCAATATCTGATCTCTTAAGAATGAAAACTTGAAGATATGTAAAAAATTGGTGAGTAACAATGAGACTACTTAATGTTAGCCACGCAGGCTGATTTAGCAAGCGTGGAAGAACGAGGTGAAAAGATGTAAAAGAAATGGAGTTATAGTAAAAACAAGTAATGAGTTTTATGGGAGGATTTCAGAGCTGGACGAAAAACAAACTAAATTCATCAAGAATTTATTGATGTTTAAATCGAGACTTGAAATTGAAGTTGGAAGAGCTTAAACACTAGGAGAAAACAGAAGCATCTTTTCAAGAAGTAGAGATCCACAAGTGTACATGTGGTAAAATTGATACATAGTTGGGTGAGGACGAACAGAAAGAGGAGGAAGTTATGTAAGTTCTGCTCCAGTTGAAAGGAGCATGTCAAGTGCATTTGCTGATATTTCAGCAATGACTCCATAAAATACCCCAACGATTGCCAGAAATTCTGGATGAATTCTGTGTACTAAAGTTAAAACAGTTAAGAGATTGAGGAATTTCAGAACACTCTGAAATTACCCACCTTTTATTGAGATAATTTCCTGAATTCTTTTTATTATTTGAAATGGGAATTATTGGGTGCAGTGATCAGCAGAAGGCTGTCACTGTGCCTAACTGTCTGGATACTGAATGCCAGCTTCTAATGTTACTTATTTAAATAACCACTTGGACCTATGGAGATTCAAAAAAGGCAATAATGGATATTTTTGTTAGTCTGGAACGGGCAAACTGAAAACAAGAATTATTAAGGGATGGAGTTCCTAAAGGACAAATCCTTAACAGCTTTTTGAACAATTTTATCAAAAGGAGAAGATATTTATGGGTGAAAAAGTATTGCCTGATTTTGACACTTGCATTGCCATTAAATTGGTGCTTTGACCCTATTGTGATCTTGACTGAGCCATAGTTTCGCCTTGGATAATAAGATGTCTACCTTTTATTTGGTAAAGCATCTTAAGATGTTAAGCTCAAAGCTTGATGCCCTATATTGGAACTTCAAGATTAACGTCACCATTAATATCCAACCTTCAGAAAACCTAATAACCAAGTAAGGAGCCTAGGAATTGTAAACAAATGAGGAAAAGACCTGAGAATCATAGAGGGGGAACAATAGGCCATAGCCACCTGTAAAAATGCGGAAAAATGGGACACTATGCCCACCAATTCTGGGGAAAACCCCCTAAAGGACAGATCTGTCTGATTAGCCACAAGAGAAGGAAATATTAAGGAACCAGTAAAAGGGCCTCACTCTAGATGAGAAATAAACTAGATATGCAGAAAGGCCAGCTCCACTGGGTAAATCTCAAGAGGAATTTGATACCTTTGATCTGTTCGTGTACAAAGTTATTTCAGACCTTCTGTATCAAGTGATCAATCAGAATATTCATATCATGAACCAAGTCAATTTTAAAGTTATTGAACCAGAATTTATTAGGGAGGTCGCTTGATCCTGTGCATGCAGTTATTTGAGAAGGGTGAAATTCCTAAAGTGATGAGAAATTGCTTAAGACAAAACAATGATGTCAATGTATCCATTCTCATCTTTACCATTAAGAATTCTTTTCCATTCTGAAACCCATTTAATTGTTTTGTAGACTCAGCGTCTGATGCCGCTATATACTCAGTAAATACTATATTACCATATTATAAGTGCACATATGTGGCCATCTTAGTATTGAATCAAAGCGAGAGCCATAAATTGACAGTGGGTATCAATTAACTTCATTTTAAACAAATTGGTGAAATGAATGAAGATTTCACCAAACCTAGAGCTCAAGAAAGAGTATGGGATAGCTGAACCTATTACTACTGTATCTTGTGTGCTTATAGAAAAATAACTCTCCAGTTTGGATTGTTGATTATCTTGGCTCCTGCTACCATATCATCAAGTCAGAATTAAATTTCCTTTTTTGGATGGAGTTTCTAAGAAAATATGTCACTAGATGAGATTTTGAAGAAAACACATTGATCATTTTGGCTCAAACGTTTCCCTTGGTCTATACTCCAAAAGGAGAAACTTAGTTGATAAAGAAGAACACCTTCATGAACTTAATTTTAAATGTATGGCTAACACAAGACAATACAAACTAGTTGAGAGAAAAAGCCAAAAAATATTAACTTAGATTAAGAAGAACTGAGGAATAACATTATGAGCTAGATTTGATCATCGTTCCACTGTAAACACAGATGGTGGTTAACACAGGGTTAACCTTGGAAATTTTTAAACAATTATATATAAATCAAAGACCCATGGAGAAAGTGCAAGATTGAACCCTGGGTATCTCTGGGGATCCTGATCCCAGGCCACGATGAAATTTGAGAGTTATTGGCCAATTTGAGGTGAGATCTAATTTGGGTGAAAAAATAAAATTGTTGAATTTACCCATTTACTCTTGATAACGAAATCAGGAAGTTTTATAACTTTGTAATGTTGTCTAAAATTGGTTCTTGAAAATCCTCTGATAACATACATGTATTGGTGAATCATGACAAACTGGCTGCATTAATGGAGTATAAGCAGGAAGAAGTACTCCTGTTATTTGAAGAGTATTGGGTGATATTTGCCCATATTATCATGACCTCAGATGTGAGCAAACATGATCCATAAGGTTGATATTGGGGTATCCAGACTGATACAAATGAGGTCATTTAGTAGATGCAAAGCCGCTGAAGCAGTGGTTGTGGACAAAATCAGCAATCTGGAAGATCATGGACTTCTCATACCATCTTCAAGTCTATGAGCCAGTCTGATCCTAATCATGAAGAAGGATGGGTCCATTAAAGTCACAATTGACTGCCATTGTATAAAAAAATTCACCAAAAAGGACTCCTACTTTTTGTCTCTAATAAATGATGTGTTAGATTGGTTGGGAAAAACAAAATCTTCTCAGCAATGGACCCAATCTTAGATATTAGCAAATAGAGTTGCCAAAAGAAGATGATAAGAAATGTGTGAAATTACCGCACCTGGACTGTACTAACTGTATAGAATGCCACAAGGGCTTTTCAATGCACCAACTACATTTCAAAGGGGATGGATTTTATTTTGAGAAAATTGAAGATGTTGTGCGTTCTGGTTTATTTGGATAACATTAACATATTCAGATAAACGTTCATGAATCATCTGGAGCACCTCTAAGAAGTGTTTAAGCGCTCAGCCATTGCCAATCTGAAGATTAAACTGAGAAAATGTCACTTTTCAAGAAAGAGTTGGAATATCAGGAACCGTCATAAACTCTGAGAGATTGCAGCCACAATCACAGAAGATGCTAGCAATCAAATGGATGTCAATTCTGAAAAGCGTTAGTATGTACAAGTCTTTTTGGGGATAGATGGATGGTATCATCAATTATTAAGGTCTTTATGGAAACTTCCTAGATGTTGATCCATTTTGTTAAAAGAGCTAAATAAGGGATTCAAGTGGCTTGAAGAAGGGAGAATATTTATTGAAAAACTATAATAATATTTTATGAGAAGCTTCATTTCAATATACCCTAGTTTCAATTATCCATTTTTAATTTAGATGGATGCATTACTATTGGCTATCAGTGCTGTTCAAAGCGAAGTTGATGACAAAGGGAATTAACACACAGTGACATATGTCAGTTGTATGCTATCATTTGCTGAGAGTAATCATACTGTAACAGAATAGGAGTGTTTAACATTGATATACATTTGAAGCAAATTTTGAGTTTATGAGCATGGGACACACTTCAAGGCCATCATGGACCATTCAGTCCTGATCTGGTTACATATTTTAATGGAACCAGAGGAAAAATTGACCTTATGTGCTTTGAAGCTGCAAAACTATGACTTCAAGGATGTCCATAGAGAAGGAGCAACCTGTCTGAATGCTGATGGATTATTGATCTGCTGGCTGTTCAGGTCATATTTCAACGAGCTGATGAAGTTTTCCAGAGAATTATTGAGGGAAGAATAGAGGATTAGACCCCCAAAATCCAGAAAGCGTTAAGAAGAATGAAGAAAGTATGGGGATAAAAATGGGAAGCTTTACAATATCCTTGAAAAAAACGTTATCTATTTACAAGACCATTGAGACTGGACATAAATCAGGCAGCACACAAAGTCATCAGACATGGCGGTATGAGGAAAATGTTAGACCACCTTTATCAGTAAGCTGGGAGTCATTAGAATACAAAGTTTCCAATTAACTATCCTGGTGTGTAGAATGACAGCTGCACAAGCTGTATGAGAAGGTGACAGATATTTGCTAGTGCAACCTGGATTTTCTTGGCATATGGTGTTAATTGATGTCAAGGGACTGTAAAATGCCAGCACAGGAGATGTTGGTATTCCAACCCAAAACTGGAGATTTATACAGGGTAAATAACGGGAATTGAACCCAAGCAGTCCAAATAGCTAGGCCCTTATCATGAACTATTTCTGACAACATACCACGCCCCAGTATCAGGGTTCAAACCCAATCTATGAGGCGAGCAAATCATATCGGACCAAAATGACTAGTTTCCACTAAATCCCTGAATTGTTATGAGTCTAGATCTTAGCTTGGGAATTTACTAAACAAAAATCCCTTATAACGATGCTTGGACTAAAATAAAGACTATAATTTTCTCCCTTTTTGAAATTTAGTAAAAATTGTATTTATTTGGAATTTTCCTCACCAGACTTGATATCTGGATTAACAAGACTTTTCAACCAAGAGAAGCAACCAAGATAAGTATCCAACACCCTCGTACTTTGGGTCAACTGGCCCAAAAACAACAAAGGATAATGGTATCAATCCATGATCCCAACAAAACTGGTACTCTCTGCCAGGTTGCACCCCAAGTTTGCAGTGAAAATTATAAAACATAGATAAACAACAAAAGCAAATATGGATAATAGCAATACTTTTTCAGAGAACTCCTCAGATCATGAAGCTGCCCATCTCAGCGACTGGCAACCCTATCTTCTTTGGTACGTGGATTGAAGAAAAGAGTACTCACACTAAACAACATCAACTCTTTTCCAAGATACTAATACCGCTTTAAAAAATGAAGTTGTCAATTAAACCAACTCGTCATCACAAAGTTGGCTCTCGTTGCCACCCATGAACAAGTAGATTCAATTTTTGACAACCTTAACGATCTGCAGATACAAGTAGATTCGCTTCAACCCCAAGCGTATTCCTAAGATTCTGCCTCTTCATTAGGTGAAAGCGCTGTCTCATATTAGTTCATGTCATTTATTCTATAACCCCCCATGTGGTACATTTAAACCTTTGTTCAAAGAAAAATATGTCCTTGGGGAGGGAAGTAATTTCTCTTTCTTGTATTGCTATGAAAGCTCTATGGAGGAAGCAACTGACCATAATGGCTTAAACACTCGACTAACTGTCATGGCCATGTGGCACAAAATATTATGGTCCCCATCTGATACATTGCCGTACTTGGACTGATGCCAAGACTGCCTTAATTCAGGAATTTGGTTGTGACTAAAACCTTACCCAACTAAAAACAGACCTTTATGGATATCAGCCTTCATTGGGGTAAACTATCAGCAAATTCGCCCACCATTTTTACCTTTAAGAACAAACACTGATTGCAGAGAATCATCTTACATTAGATGATGCCATTACCGCTGCATTTTCTGCGTTTAAAAATATGCCTAATATCTTACTTCATCTTAAAGCGGTGAAGTCTACATTAACGTCCCTCCTCCATATTAAAGAGGCGATATTGAGAATTCTGGCTGAACTACCTAAATTCGTCAGGCCACCCCATTTTAACATCAATAAGCCCTGGTCCCAAGTATTGGCCGTTCCACCCCTAATTTGCCTATACCTGATTATACTGCACTCATTGCAGAAAAATAACCACACTGTAGCTGACTGCCACATCCTTCAACGTAAGTTAGTAAAGGACCGGTCAGTATAGGGCAAGAGGCTCCCTATGCTGACGGAAATCCAGTGTCTCAAGACCTTATACTATCTCTTGATCTAACCCCAGCACTTCAGGTTGTTTTGTGTTAGCTGCTCCTGCAGAAGTTGATGTACCCTTTTCTGTCAAAGGAAATAAACACCTCCCGCTTTCTTACCTTTATGTTAATCAGTTACCCCAACAAGTTTGATAGTCAACTCTTCTATGGAAAGTCAAGCGCTGGCAGACAAAAAGTTTAAACGCATTGAACAGCCCCAAGCTTGCCCATGGCAGGATCATCCGCTTGCTTCATTGCAAATCCCTACCAACAGTCTACTAGCTGTTATTTTGTAGTTCAGATCTTTGGTTGTTTGAGTCAAGGTAGTCATACATAAGGTTAAAGTCCTGGCAATTATTAATAATGGCTCACCAGTTAAAGTTATTTCCTCCTGACTTATCCAAAAGATAAAAAATGGCTCCAAACTTGATCCATGAGGCTGAATGTGGAACAGCAGGTGGTCAGTTTACTAGGGCGATTGGAGCATATTATGCATTACCCCTTCAATTCAGGAAATTCTTAATTACTGCCCCGCCGTTGCGTTAGAAAATTATACTTATGAGTTGCTTATTGAAGTCCAATTGATGCAGGAGTTCAACTACATCATCAACCATAAGGAAAAGTACCTTCCCCCTAGGGTATCAGATTCTGTTAATATTTGAACTCCCCATCAAAAGTAAAGGAGTCTCTAAAAATAGATATGCCTCCTCAAATAACCATCCTTTATTTGCAAATTCAAATACCAGGTTTTAGGTTGAAGACCAAGTTACCCCTGAAGGCTGTGGATGCCGAAGATGGTAGCCCTCTGTATGCCCCCCATCCTATTACAATACCCTCTGGCTCACAATATATTGTGGATACAAAGATTCAGATTCTCACCCTTCCTAATTACATTTTGGAACTTAGGGGACACCCAAACTCTTTTATCAAGGAAGCGCTGACCTGCCCTGGGATTTTGGATCCCGCCTATGGGAAATCTATCTCTAATTTATTAAGAAACTTAACAAATCATACCCTCCAAGTCCCTCAACATACCCCTATTGCTTATGTAAAACTATGTCCCATTGAGAATGTTGCTGATGTGAGTTGTTTTGGATCATTACAAAATTTAGGATTTGATCCCTCACCTACCATAGCTCTAATTGACAGTCAAATTTGGGACAATATCACTCCTAATAAACACAAAATCGTTGAATACATCCTTGAAAAGTATGGTGATATTTTTTCCTCAGGACCAAGTGACTACGGAAAAATGTCCAGGTTAATTCACAAAATTGAGACTGAAGCTCACCCTCTATTCAAATCTCATTCATAACAAAAATCCAATGTGGAAGAAGCACAAGTGGCTGTAGAGTTAAAGCAACTGCTGGACGCTGGGTTACTCATGTCTTCTAAAAGCCTGTGGGATTTTCCCCTTTTATTAATTTGTAAGAAGGATGGTGGCTATCATGTTGTTATAGATTATTGCCACCTCAATTTGATTATTCAAAAAGACAGATATCCATTGCCGCATACAGATTTAATTATGCTTGATGTTGGGGCCTCACTAATTCTCAGGTATGGATCTCGCCAGTGGGTACTGACAAGTAGATTTGTCCCCAGAAGATCGTAAAAAATGCGCTCTCATCACAAGTGAAGGACTATTCAAACCCACTCAAATGCCGCAGGGGCTTAACACCCCTGAACCTTTCAACGCGCCATGGACGGACTTCTAGGCGATTTAAAACACTCCTGCATGCTAGTTTATCTTGACAATAATAATTTATCCTTGAGAACCAAAACTGAACACCTAGCTCACATTAGGCAAGTCTTCCAGCGGTTGTGGCAAACATCATTAAAACTAAAGCCATCAAAATTCTCTTACTTCAGAGTGAGATGGATTTTTGGGCCATAAGGTAGGTAAATCTGGATTATCCCCAATGGATAACAAGGTCCTAGTCATTTCCAAAATTTCTCCCCTTAAATCCCTACAAGATGTACAAGTTTTCTTAGAGATAATGGGATATTATCACCTGTTCATCCCCCACTTGCTGACATCTCTGAGCCTCTTGTACATTTATTGAAGAAAGGGATACCCTCCCAGTGGAAAGATGAGCAACAGCAGGTTTTTGACCTATTATCATCTCTTTCTCCCACTCTCCAGTACTCATACATCCCAACTTTAATAAACCCTTTCTCCTTTTTACCAATGTTAGTGATATAGCCATAAGAGCCATCCTAGTGCAGCATGACAAAAACTTGGCAGACCATCTTATCGCCTACTATAGCAAAATTTTAACCCAAGCTGAACGCAACTATAGCCTAACAGAATTGAATGCTTGGCGGAAGTATTTGGCTATTAAGCATTTCAAACCTTTTCTATATGGGAAACATTTCATTATTATTACCAACCATGCTTCTTTGCGATGGCTACAGCAAATGAAGGACCCTGAGGGGAGATGTAGGAATCCAGCTTAGGGGTGCTTGCTGGTGCTTATGCCGCTGGATCCCACAAAAGTTTTTTAATAAAAATTGATAAAATTCACTAATAAAAATTGGGTTTTATCGTTTTTATTAGAGAGTGGGGGTTAAACAAAAGTGATCCCTTCCCAATATATAATAATTAGTAGTTATACTGATTTTGAGGGTTGGAGGGAATTTAAGGATAGTTTTATAATAGCTGAAAAGCATTTTGAATTAGGAAATATGAGGAACTCTCTTATCATATTGTGGGAGATGTGAATTACTGTTTTGGAAATTGAAAATTGAGGTTTTGGGGCAGGATGTACTCATGCGGCAATGTTTTGATGTACCGCAACCAATTACCACTAAAGAAATTACTTTCACCGTGGGGGGCCTATTAACGCTTATAAAAGGGGGTGGCCCCAGCGTAGGTGTTGTGAAGGACTTGGCGATGGTTTGGGGAGTACCTTCCGCTGGTTGCTCTGAAGTCCAACATGTAATAAGAGAAATCTGATCATTTGATTTTACAGTTAGTGCCCATGTAGGTTTTAAACTGGTATTACCCTGATAATGGGGTTCCACAGAGAATTGTCCAAGGTCTTTTGGCCAATCTCCCCAAGATTTTTAATAACATTAAAATCGCATTTAGGGTCATTGGAAACTCATAAATGGCCAACAGCTCCTTGTTTTGGCTGAATTTGACCCAAGACATTATTCCTCTGCAACTGAGAGTTCAAATGTCTGACATCACCCCCTCAAGCATGGTGGGGGAGAATAAAGCCGAAGGAAGCGTCCGTGTACTCAGTTGATAGTGATTCCAGTAGCTAGAGATTTTATAGATAATTCATTACCTCTTTTGTAGGAGATGGTGAAGGGTCCTTCCCAGATTGATCCAAACTTACCGCTTCTAGGTGTGATGCAATTATGGTAGTATGATACCATGTCAGATAATTGGAATTTAGGTAGGGGAGTTCTGAGCTCATTGTCTTCCTGCCCTTCTTTTGTCACCGTTTATGCTAAATTAGACATTGCCTCTGATTGGATTTGGATGATGCATTGAGCCAATGGTCTCATAACTTTCTCAGGATCCTCAACTCTAGAGGAGAATACATCCTTAACCAAGAGAACAGGTATTTCTGGTTCTTGCCCATACAAGACATGGAATGGGGACATCTTCAATACCCGTTGATTACTAATCCAGTAGGCCATGAGGGCACTGGGTAAATATTGATCCGAGTGGAGTGGATCAGAAGAGGCCATTTTTCTTAGGATGAACACTGGGGTATCATTTGCTCTCTCCACAGCTCCGTTGGTAGAGGTATTGTAGGGAGCTAAGAAAGGTTGTGCTCTCATAGAGGTGGCCAGGATTTTTACTACTTGGGAGGTGAAGCTCTTCCCATTGTCGCATAGTGGTACTTGGGGACAGCCATGTTGAGAGAAAGTGCTTTGATGTAAAAAAGGTGGCTGTGGCCTTGGCCGTGGGGCAGGAAGAGCCACAGCTTCCACCCATTTAGTGAAATGATTAATAGCTACTAGTAAAATTTGTTCCCTTTGGTTTTCTGAGGAAGGGAACCTACTACATCCAAACTGATGGTGTGGAACAGTTGTTGGGGGGGGGGGGGTAGTGGGTTGATACTGGTATCTAGTCTTGAAACTGTATTGCATGTTACATGTAAGGCAGGCTTCAAAGACGTCAACAATAGATTTGATCATCCATCCCAATAAAATCAATCCTTAATCCACTCATAAGCTTTCTTTGCCCCTCCATGAACTAGAGTGGATTGAGCTTCTAGGATAGCGGGTACTCATTCTGAGGGCTGAAGGTAAGGCAGCCACTTTTCCCCACTTGTTTATACAACTTCCCATCCTCCAGTTTTGTGTTGTGGGAGTGCCGGGATAACATCTTCTGGACGGTCTTATCCTCGTCCTCCCATTCATTTAGGTTCATTAATAGATCATGCAACCTCTCCTCCTCAATGTTATCCGAATGAAGGACTGGCAGCCTCGTCAACCCATCAACATTTAAGTGACGAGTCCCAGCACGTTGTTTTATATTCATATTGTAAGGCTGGAGCATTATAGCCCAACGAGCTAACCGGCCAGTAGGGTCCTTCATCTTTTGTAACCATTTTAATGAAGCGTGGTCTGTAACCACAGTGAAGGCGGTCATGTATAAAAAGGGTGGCAGTGCTTCACAGCTAACAGAACTATGAGGCACTCCTTCTCAGTTACACTATAATTGCGTTCCACTTTTGACAACATCTTACTGAAATAGGATACTGTATGATCTACACCTTTTTCATCCAATTAAACTAAGATGGCCCCAACGGCATAGTCTGAAGCATTGGTAAACAAGATAAGAGGTTTATTGTAGTCTAAGTGTCTCAGGATAGGACGTTGTTGTAACAGTCGTTTCAACGTCTTGAAAGCGGCCTTCTGTTCAGCATTCCAATAGAAAGGGGTGTTCTTAGTTAATAAACAAATGAGTGGTTCGCTGATCTGGGAAAATTTGGGGATAAATTGATGGTAATACCCATCATCCATAGAAATACATGAATGTCCCATAGATTATTAGGGGGACGCATCTTTGAAATTTCTTCAACCTTATCTAACATGGGTTGGACTTCTTTTCAGGAAATTGAGTGTCCAAGAAAATCCAATTTCTTTCGGAAGAAGGTACATTTTGAAGGCTTCAGCTTAATATTTGACTTGCATAATCTTCGAAACACCTCCTTCAGATGATCAAGATGTTTGTTGAAGGTTTGTGATAACACTATGATATCATCAAGATTTACAATGACATAGCTTAACTTCAGGTCCCGCAAAATATGGTCCATTGCTTGATGAAAAGATGCAGGTGCATTACACAATTCTTGCAGTAATTAGGTTGGTTGGAAGAGACCCTCACTACAAATGAGAGCACATTTCTCCTGATTTTAGGGGAAGGTCCATTTGCCAATAGCTGCTAGCCAAGTACATGGTGGAGAAGAAGTTAGAGCCAGAGAGTTGGTCCAGGGCGTTGTCAATGCGGGGTTAGGATAACTATTTTTTGTGAGATTATTCAATTTTCAGTAGTCCATAATGATCCAATGAACTCCGTTTTTCTTTTTAATAACCAACATAGGGGAAGACCAAGGGCTTTGTGAAGGTACTAGCAACACCGCATCTAGCAATTGCTGTAGCTCTGTCTTCATTTGCTCTTCTTCCACCTTCAACTTATGGTAAGGTTTTGACCAAATAGAATGGGCATTACCCACATCGATGGAGTGAAACCATCCTTTCATGTGATCATAGTCATCTTCTAATTTAGAAAAGATGTCGCTATATTCATCTAATAAAATATGAACTTTTTCCAATTCACTTGGGTTTAATTCATCTGAAATATGAGCGTTAGGTAGAGTGCACACCAGGTTATCTGTAGCAAACCCAAATCCGCCTTAGAGCTGATGGAATGAATATGTTCAATATCTTTACTGGAAGTAGGAAGCCTCAGTCAATCTCCTGGTGCTTTCAAATGATCATGTCTTTTCCAGTGAGGTTTCCCAGAAAAAGGGTAATAGGCCTCTTTGTAGGCTGGGTCTGAGCCCAAAGCAATACTTTAAGCTCCAAGTGGCTAACGCCCTCAAGGCTTGTGATATGCAACAAGCAGTGGTGGGGGATTTATATTGTGATCCTAGTTTCAACCACGCGTTGTTCCATATGTTTAAATAATACCTCATCTGCAGCATAGAAAGGGATGCCATCCCTTGCATCCACTGAATTGGGCAATTTCTTAGTGTGGCGTCCCGAGGTGGAGTAAGATAAAGTCATAGCTGAGAAAGAGTATTTGATCAGGCAAGAGTATTTATGCTTGCTGGGTTCTTTGTTATATAAAACTAACGGGATTACATAGCTTAGTAATGAGAGGTATCCTTGCTTCATTTTTATTATTCCCTTGTACTCAATCATAAACTGAGTCCCGATGAGCATATCATATTCATTGTTGTCCAGAGCCACAGCAGGAGCTGATAAGATAAGCTTCCCAATGCGAATGGGAAGGGAAGAGTATGCCTCAACGACACAGTTAGAATTGGGGCCTGAAGTTCTGAATTCTTATATTTACTCCAAGTCAGGAGCTAGTTTTATCTTCTTGATAAGCTTAGTGGAGATCACATTGACGGGGGAGCCAGTGTCCAGGATAGCCAGTATTAGGACCTTTTGAATGACCACTTCAACTTTGGTAAGCGTTCCTCTAAAGTTAGGTGATAAAGCTAATACATCCTTAAACCAGAAAGTGGAGGTTAACTTTTTAGCAGTCTTAGGGTATTTATCCATGATGGACTTTAAGGGATGAACTCGCTGAAGAGGGCATATCAAGCCAGCTAAGAATTAGTCACCATCGCTGGCAGTGTCAATAATTTTTAGACACCCTAGAATTTGTCTGAAGTACTTTTCCTCAGGTATAGTAGACTCGTCTACTCCTCCAGCGTTCAAATGATCAGGCACTTCTACTTCCACAGGGGCCCCCAATATGTAGTAAACAACATTATCATGACCCCCCTCATATTCCTCCCCAAGAGTATTCATAACAGCAGGCAAGGCCGCGATGGAGGTAGGGGGATGGCCACAGAAGATTGGGTAGCCTTATTGGCTGCATTATCCAGCTTGGCGGGAAGGGAAGGCGCAGAGACTTTGATACACTTGCGCAAGAGTATGGTTTTGCTACCTTACAAAACTCCATTTTACACAAAGATGGTTTATCCTTTTTAAGGCGTACTGAGGAAGCAGGTCTAGTAGGGAGGATAGGTACAGGTGGACTCACTCCCAACTGTTCAACTGGTGAAAGCTCTTTAATGGTTAGAGCTGAAGGGTTCACCTCAGCGTCACTTGTGTTAGCCCATAATTGGAATTCAGCCACTTCAAAAAAAGCCTCTTTAATGTTGCAAATATTTTTGAAGTGGCGTTTTACTGAGATGATATGTCTGGCTAGAGAGGGTTGAGAGGCTAGCCCAGTTAACAGGACAGCGATGGCATCATCAAGGATAAGCATGTTAAAGGTGGTCAACCTTTGCGGAGCGAGGTAAAATTGTTCAGTAAAGGCAATGGTTGATTCACCTTCAAACATATTAAGGCGCATAAAGGCCTGTTTTTCCATGTGTAGACTATGGTTTGATCCGAATTCAGCCAGAAGAGCTTCCTTCACCTCTGCCCAAGTGTATGAAGGGTTCAGGTTAGGGACTATCATTTCTTGCGCTAGACAACTTAAACAAGGAAGGATGTGGCGAACTTTTTGCTTGTCTGTGGTGCCATCTATAGCGGCTTCATAAACATACAGGAAGGTAGCAATAATCTTTACCAGGAGCGAATTTTTTAAGGGGAAGTTTGTAAGGGTACTGTTCAAGCTCCTAAAGGTGGGATAAAGCGTTTACCAGTTGCTTTTCAAGAGCAACGACTTTTGGCATACAGAGTTCCCCTGTAGTGAGCACCATTTTATAGGAATCAAGCTTAGGGGTGCTCGCTAGTGCTTATGCCGCTGGATCCCACAAAAGTTTTTAACTAAATATAATAAAATTCACTAATAAAAATTGGGTTTTATCGTTTTTATTAGTAGAGTGGGGGTTAAATGAAAGCGATCCCTTCCCAATATTCAATGATTAGTATTTATACTGATTTTGAGGGTCAGAGGGAATTAAAGGATAGTTTTGGAATAGCTGTGACATGTTCTGAATTAGGAAATATAGGGAATTCTCCTATCAGATCGTGGGAGATGTGAATTACTGTTTTGGAAATTGACAATTAGGGTTTTGGGGCAGGATGTACCCATGCGGCAAGGTTTTGATGTACCACAACCAATCACCACTAGAGAAATTACTTTCACCTCAGGGGCCTCCGCCACACCTATAAAAGGGGTGGCTCCCGCATAGGTGTTGTGAAGGACTTGGTGATGATTGGGGGAGTATCTTCTGCTAGTTGCCCCAAAATCTGTTGTGTGATCAGAAAAATTTGACTGTTCAATTTTACAGTTAGTGCCCATATAGGTTTCTAACTGGTGTTTCCCCAATTTAACAGGGTTCCACTAAGAATTGGCCAGAGTCTTTTGGCTGATCCCCGTGATTTTTAGTATCATTAAAATTGCATATGGGGTCATTGGAAACTTGTAAATTGCTGAAAACTCCTTGTTTCATCTGAATTTGACCCAAGACATTCTTTCTCTGCAGAAGAGAGGGCAAATTTCTGACAGGAGGTTAGCTCAATGGGCGTTAAAACTTCAAAACTTTGACTTTTCCATCATCCATCAACCAGGGCCCATACACTAAAATGCAGATTGCCTATCCCAGCTGCCATATTAACTATAACTGCCCCTGGAGATGATCAATTTTATAACCTACTAACTCAAATGCACTTATGGAAAGACAAATTCCCTACCTTTCAAAAGAAATTAGTAAAAAATTGGTGGGTCTTCTAGTCAAAAATGGCCAAATGTGCAGACTTGTGTCCCAAAAATAGGTGCCTTATGTATTACCTTCAAAGCGAAATGACGTCAAATTGGAGGGTTATCAGCAAGTTGGCCATGGAGAAGTTTGGAAAACTTACCAATGGCTAAGACTCAATGTTACTGGGAAGGAATGATTGTTGCAATCCAAGATGTATTGGAGTCCTGCTTGGTATGCCAAAGTCAAGCTGAACCTAATCCACGGTCACAACATCCAGTGAAGCCACCCTGTGAACCCTTCCATACTATTAGCATTGGTGTTGTGGGACCTCTCCCTCAAGCCTTTAATGGTCACCAGTTTTTCCTCCTGGCTGTGAATCATTTATCTAAGTGGATTGAAGCTGTATTGCTACCTTCCTCTTCAGCAAAAGCTACTGCCACCTTCTTAAATAATTAGATTATCACCCAGAATGGGTGCCCTCACATAATACTTTATGATAATGAGCAAAATTTCCGATCATCCTTGGTGAATGATTTAGCTGAGCTGATTGGATCCACCCAGGTATTTTCCACTCCCTACCATCCCACCACCAATGGAATAGTGGAGCATGAAAATGGTACCCTAATGGACCATCTAGTACTAAAAAAAAATGGTACCCTAATGGCCACTTTTTGGAAAATAACCATGACTGACCCTCTACAGTGGCCCCAATATTTGCCTAGTACAATCCAGGCCTATCAAATAAGCTACCACCAAATCATTAAGATGTTATCCTTCCAGTCTTTGTATGGATGAAATCCCTAGTTGCCCTCCAGAGTGCAGGCCATGTTAGATTAGGCATCCCCTGATGCCCCTGAAGTTACTATGTAAAGCATTGCTAATGAAATCATCTGACTCCAGGCTCTAGCTTCTAAGAACTTATTAGCTACACCAGTAGAAAAGCTAACTAATTTAATGATAAGCATAACCCCCTGCAAACCTTCCAACTGGGTGACCTAGTTCTTTTCTACCATCCCCAGCCTGGATAGTGACAATAAGTTGGTAACCATCTGGTTGGGGCCTTACAAGGACATTTATAAGCAGGGCAATGAACACACAATTGTAGAAGTCGTTCATGGTACAATAGTAAACAACATCTATAGTCATTTTCTCCATCCGTTTTCCCCCTTATTCCAAGATCTAGAGGGGTTGTTGTCAGGATTCCAACCCAAATTGGAGATACAAACAAGGTAAATAATGGTAATCAAACCTGAACTGGCTAGATAGCTAGGCCCTTATTGGGGACAATTTCTGATGACATACCAAGCCCTAGTATCAGGGTTCAAACCTGATCTATGAGATGAACAAATCATATTGAACCAAAATGATTAACTTATCACCAAATCACCAAATTGTTATGAGTCTATATCTTAGCTTGGGGATTTACTTAACAGAACTTCCTTATAATGATGCTTGGACTAAAATAAAGACTAAATTATTTCTCCGTTTTTGAAATTTTAAGTAAAAATTGTATCTATTTGTAATTTGCCATACCAGACTTGATATCTGGATTAACAAGACTTCTCAACCAAGAGAAGCAACCAAGGTAAGTATCCAAAATTCTCGTACTTTGGGTCAACTGGCCCAAAAAACAACAAAGGATCCATGGTATCAATCCATGATCCTGACAGGAGGAGTGAAGTGTATTATTTTAGCCATTGATCACTTAACAAGATGGGTTGAAATGAGAGCGTTAAGTTAAGTAGATGCTGCCAATACTGCTAAATTCATACAGGATCAAATATTTTAACATCACGGATGTCCTCAAGTGCTATTAAGCAATAATGGAATTAACTTTACTTTGTTCATTATAACTATATTATATAATTTGTTGGGTCTTAGAGGATTAATGTATGTATGTACCATGCCAACCAGATATGAACAGTTTAGTGGAAAGAGTAAATGGCATGCTTGCTGCAACGTCAAGGAAATTAAATTCAGAAATTCCTCCATCTGGGCTACTTATTTGAGTTTGGCTACATTTGCCTATGATTTCAGTCATCATATGGTGTTAAAATCGTGGGCTTTGTTGCTCGCTTTTAGCCCTGTATTTCAACTGCACAGATTCGTGGATAATGGCGTTGATTTTTTGAATGATGTTGATAGACTGGGGCAATAATAGTATGAGGACTATTATTGATGTTGATTGCCCAAAAGCCACGTTGAGAGTAAAGTCCAACGCTAAACTGGTGCTTCTTCCTCTTTTAGATACTTTGATTCTGGTGGGGAACACTTTCCCTATTCCCTTCTCACAGAGCCAAGCGGAGATTTTAATATTGCTAATCCTAAGGATATCTGATCCTTGCACTCTTCTCTTAAGTGTAATGTTCAAAACAACCAATGTTTTAACAAATAAGCTACTATCAGTTTGAATCTAATTTTATTAGGGAATTATTTGGGTTTTTGTATAGTTAGAATAGGCACACAACTTTTCAGCTGTCTGATGAGAATATTTGTGCTCCTATACTGGTTTTGACCCTTAGTGTTAGGCACCAAATCTCGTCGAGTACCATTGCCTTGAGTTTTTTAGGCAGCGTAATCCTCAGGCGTTCAGTAAACCAAACAATTGGTATTAGGTACACAAAACTGATTGTTTTTACTGATGACAATTCCACTCTTCCTCTGGCATTCAAACGTTTGGGTAGTTTCTGACAACTCCAATCCATTCCACTCTGAACAATTTCCTATAATTTGAATATTAGAATTATCACAATATCAAATTATTGCTAAAATATCATTGGGGATGATTCACGACGAAATTATCATCTGTTGGTGGCCTCAAATATTATTGGGGATGATGCCCAACAATAATTCATAGTTGGAAACTTATAATATCATTGGGGATTCCACCCAACAATATTCTCATCAGTCAGCCACTATTGCTGACCCTCTACAATTATAACCTAATTGTCAAATCTCATATTTGGTCAAAGGGTTAGACTATGTGGTCATCTGCAATTCTGACACATCCCCCTTCTTGACCAGATATCCAACAGAAGATAGAACCCTTGGGAATAGAAGCTGTCTCAGCTGGAGCTCATATTTGTTTTGTCATATTTCTATGTCCTCAGTGTAGTGCAGCTCTGTCTGCACTCAACGCCCATATGCTCTGCTTAGTTTGATGACTTTGTATCCTTGATTTCTACCCATTGCCACCTCTTCTCAAGCGCGGTTCCCACGACATCATGCCACACCAGTCCCATCTTCCCATCAGTTGCAAGAGATCAACTGGTCCACCTGTACAAACCCCAGGATGGGTTGTTGGCACTCTTGCCACCTGTACAAACCCCAGGACGGGTTGTTGGCACTCTTGCCACCTGTACCAACCTCAGGATGGGTCTCAACATCTCGTTGATAGGGACTATTCTGGCAGACCTAGTTTCAGCCCTTTCTGATCCTGCCAATGCTTGGGACTCATGCCCGCTACTATTCCTTCCTCCACGCTTGGTAGGTGGGAATATCACTAGATGCATTACTGTTCAAATTAAAATTGTTTTTAATATTTTTTACTTTTTTATTTTTTATGCATCTTTTTATTATTTTAGTTTTATTATTATTTTTTTTTTTTCTTTTTTTTTTTTTTTTTAAGTCCAATACTTTAAGTATTTTGCATGGACTCTATTGACTATGCGACCATCCTCAGTATTCTTGATCATATAGGCATCATTCACTGACTTGGCAATAATTTTGAATGGTCCCATCCATAGGGCGTCCAACTTATTTTTTTCTCCCAAACCCATGGGTATTACAATAGGCTACCCTATCGCCCACATGGTATTCTTTCAATGGAAGTCAATTCTGGTCATCCATTTTCTTTGCATTGATTCTTTTCCTCAATGTTGTATCAAATGCCTGAGATTGTAATTCAATCAGGATATTGGCCAGTTGGGATAGATAATGTTCAGCACTCATCCCCAAAGATGGCTCTACTGCTGAATACAATATCAGTGGCAATGCAGCTTTCCCCCATATAACAGTTTGAATGGCGTTTTCTCAGTCGCCAAATGGTAACTGATATTATAAGCAAAAGTGACCAAACTCAGATATGCTCCCCACATGGAAGTTTTCCCCAAAACCAATTTTTGTAAGGTTGAGGCTAGAGTTGCATTCACTCTTTCCACCATTCCATTCATTTCTGGATGATAGGGGATGGATACAACACCGCGGATTCCCATTAATTCATTAAGCCTGGGAATCACATGTGAAGTAAAGTTGGTTCCATTGTCACTGAGAATGACTTGAGGGCAACCATGCCAATAGATCACTTGGTCAAGTATAAACTTCGCCATACTTATTGCATCTACTTTGCTGAGGGCTTTCATTTTGACCCATCGGGTTAAGTGATCTATTGTGATGATTATATACTTCACTCCTCCGGTGCTGATGCTTAATGGTCCCATAACATCTATGGACACCATGTGCCATGCAAAACCAGGGCGTACTAGCCAGTATCCTACAATGCTCTTGTGCGGTTTGTGCAGCTGACATTCCACACAGCAGGCTAGGTAATCCGCAACATCATAATTGATCAATTCCCAGTAATAATACTGGCGAATATGATCCACTGTTTTCCTTAGGCCACCATGGCTGATGACCTTGTGAGTGGCTCAAATGATTTCCGCTCATTCTGATGGTTTAGGAAATAAAACCCATTTTCCTTTGAATCATTTTGTATAATTGATTATCCTTAAATTTGGTATTTTCCATGGCTTTTTGTAATGCATTCTGAATTTCTTGGGGTTCATCCCCAATATCTCCTTTGATCATCCATTGGAATAGTGCATCCGCCTGATGATAGATCACATGAACAACTGGCAATTGAGACAATCCGTCAGGCATTCTGATGTACCACTCCAGCCTGATGGATAATTTTGAAATCGTAGGCTTGCAGCTTTAAAGCCCATTGGGCCAACCAGCCTTCTGGTTCCTTCAGGTTATGAAGCCAGCGCAGGGACAAGTGGTCAGTTATGACTTTAAAGTGCATTCCATGTATGTAGACTCAGAATTGTTTGCAGGCATGGATGACCGCCAGACACTCTCACTCCATCACAGTATAGTTTCTTTCCACTGGCAATAGTGTTCTACTCACATAGGCTACTGGATGTTCATCCCCATTGTCATCTAATTGACTTAGAATGGCTCCAATCGCCATTAACAAGGCATCCACTTGGATGATGAATTCCCAACTAAAATTTGGTATTTCAACACTGGGCTGCTCATGAGATATTTTTGGAGCTTATCAAATGACTTCTGAGCCTCTTTGTTCCACACAAATCCTTTTTGGATCCTTGAGTAGGTGAAATAGAGGTTTGGCAATTCCAGCAAAGTCTTTGATGAATCAGCAATAGTACCCAACCATTCCCAAGAAGACTTGAATATCCTGAACACTTTTCAGGATTGACATCCACTTGATAGCTTCTATTTTCATGGGTTGCAGTTGTAATCCATTAGAGTTTATAACAAACCCTAAGTATTTGAGTTTTTTTGAAAAAGTGGCATTTTCTCAGCTTAATTTTTAGATTCGCCACTTGCCAACCGCTTGAAAACTTCCTCCAGATGCTCCAAATGATCGGAGAAGGTCCTACTGAAGACATTGATATCATCTAAGTAGACTAGCATGCAGGATAGCTTCAGGTCACTAAGTATTGAATCCATAGCTCGCTGAAAAGTCACCAGCGCATTGCATAATCCTTGGGGCATTCTGGTCAGCTGGTACAGTCCTTGTGCAGTAATTATCGCACATTTTTCCTGATCTTCTTTTGGCAAATCAATTTGCCAATAGCCCAAAATCAGGTCCATAGCCAAAAAGTATTTCACCTCCCCCAGGCGATCAAGCATGTCATCAATTTGGGGCAGCGGATAGGAGTCTTTTTTAGTGATCTTGTTTAGTCAGCGATAGTCAATCACTACTTGATTTGATCCATCCTTCTTTTTTACCAACAGGATCAGACTCGCCCATGGGCTCAATGATGGAACAAGTAACCCATGTTCCACCAACTTGCTTATCTCATCGCTGACCTCCACTTCCACTGTTCTTGACCTATGAACAGGTCTCATTCATATCAGCGGACATTCCCCATATCAACTTTGTGGAGTACGTTTTTTGCACATCCTAAGTCATGATTGTTCTGAGCAAATATTGTCCAATATTTTTCAAATAATCAGAGCACATCCTCCTGCTGATTTGTAGTCAGATTGGCTAGCTGCTCATGATCCACTAATATGTTGACACTTTTGGTAACTCCCGCTGGCAATCCCATTTCAGAAAATGATCCAAATTCATGAAAAGCATATAGTTCCGCCATCAGGAGCAAGTGCAGAAATGCAATGGTCTGATTTTTTTTTCAATTTTCATTGGCTTTTCTCCCAGATTGGCTACTAATACTCATATCTCTTTGTGACCTGGCATTAAGATCCCTGGTGCAACCCACGGTTTGATCCTTGATTTTTCCCAGGGATTGATGATTTCTCCATAAAGTTGTTCTGGGAGTTCCACCATTAACCTGGTGTTAACTATGATTTGAGCCCCCTGGCAGAATAGTGTTCACTGCATTTGCCCTTAGAGGTATTCCCCAATTCTCCATAATTTCCATCAGCATTGGTTTCCATTTCCATCTGACTAGTTTATAGTGAATGGGTATAATACCATCACTATAAATTAAATTGACAAAGTTATTCTTCTTTGTCAGCAGGAGTTTCTCCTTTCCGCTGGTAAACCAAAGGCAACGTCTGCCCCAATATTGTCAGGGTGTTTTCTTCAAAATTGCATTTCACCCCATACTTCCTCAAGAACTCTGTCCCAATAAGTATGTCATAGTTTGGATTGGCCAGCACTATAGCGGGAGCTGACACCATCAGCGATCCAAACTGAAGTGGTAGCGCACTGTAGGCTCCACATGAGATGGTAACGTCTGGTCCAGCCATTCCATACTCTTTTTGGTGCTCCAAATCTGGTGAGATTTTCATACATTTTACTAATTTGGTGGAAACGATGTTGATTGGCGCTCCACTATCAATTATGGCTTGGACTCTTATCCTATTGACTAGAATATTGACATAGGTACACTCCAAGTACTGTAATAAAGTATTTACTGAATGGATAGCGGCCTTATTTGCTGAATCAAGTGTGTGGATTATCTGAGTGGATAAATTGGGAAATGACTCCTTGATCGCGCTGATAGGTAGAGAAACGTTAGCCTCATCCAACTTCATTTTGACTAGGTCTTCAGGGCTCTTGGCGGATCTAACTTTCTCTGCTAGCTGTCATACATAGGGCTGAGTGACCTCGCTAACAATTTTGGGATTGATCCCCTTTGCTTTGGCTCAAGTTATAGCATTAACATCCAAGTTAATTCCCTGATGGAGCGGATCCAGTGAGTCATCATCCACGAATAGATCAGAGATATCAATCTCCTCTCACATTATGTCAGGCGGGACAGGTTTATCAGCAGTACTAGATCATCCCTGATCTAGACTGCTGGTCCTTTTCCCAAATCTGAACCAGTCTCTTGAGGTTGAATGAGATTTATCTGATCCTTTCAGCTTTCTTTCCCAACACTGGCAATTACATGGCCCAACTTCCTACATTGGAAACAGCAGTTTGTCAATTTGTCCGCTTATTTTTGAACTTTGGGTTTACTTCCTGACACAACTCAACCCTCAGATTCTTTAGATGGCTCAGCAAATTTGACAATATTTTGGGCCTTCATTTGAATTACTTTAAAAGTATGATTGGGAGCATCAAACGTGGCTCCAAGCATCTTCAGATGGTCTACCATCTGAGAGGTTGTTGTTTCAGTCACTAGCGCTGCCACCATAATCTGATGCAAGTCTTGGTAGGGCTGAAGTGCTGACTGCATGGCTATGCGGGCGTCAAAGTCACTTAACACATTTGCTCCTGCCAAGATCTGAGCTTCTTGGTAAAAACAGTTGGCGAAACAAGCCAGAGTCTCATCTTTGAGGAATTGAATACCCATGAACTCTTGTTTATGATTCGCCATCTGAGTAGGGCTTCTGAACTCCAACATAATGGCAGCTTTGGCTTCTGCATACGACCAATTGTCCCCATTGAGGTGAGGAAGCACCAGATTTTGGCAGTCTGTGCTAAGGCAGTTCATTACAGTTACTGCTTTTTGTCAGTCCACATAGCCAAACATGGTCATCTCAAATAAGTGGAAGAATGCCAGGGCATTATCCTGGTGAAAGGTGGGCAATTTTGGCATATTTCAGAAATTCCTCAGTTGTTCTGCTAATAGGAGATCCTGACCCAGCTACTCGAGAAGCCATAGGAGTGACTTCAGGAGTCATTTCTGACACACCAGCAAATGGTTTAGGCATGTTTTGGGGTGGAGAGGTCTTATTGCTTGGCATTTCACATGCCTTTGCTTCAGCATCATTTGCCTCAAATTGTTCACAATCACATTGGTGTTTCTCCAACTCCTCTATACACTTGGTCATTTTTGCCATCTCCTCATGAAACTGTCAGATGCGTTCTTGATCCACTTCCCATTCAGTTTTCTGAAATAAAATTTCCTTGATGAGTTCACCCTCTTTCCACTTTAAAGAGGCAACTTTTCCGCATAAGTTGTTATTAACTATTCCCAGTTGTTTGAGCGTTTCCTCCATCTTGATCATACGCTCCTCCAATGTACTAATATCAGCCTGAGATGTTGAGCTGAGCACATTTTCATTGACAGCCTGTAGTTCCGTCCAGAGCTTTCAAAGCTCTTCCTTAAAAGACATTGTTATTTTAAATTAGCTTTTGACAACTCAATTACCCCTGCAGTGAGCACCAATATTAATATCTTGGGCTTTGTTGCTTGCTTTTAGCCCTGTATTTCAACTGCACAGATTCATGGATCCTGGCGTTGATTATTTGAATGATATTGATAGACTGGGTCAATAATAGTATGAAGACTATTATTGAGGTTGATTGCCCAAAAGCCACGTTGAGAGTAAAGTCCAACGCTAAACTGGTGCTTCTTCCTCTTTTAGATACTTTGATTCTGGTGGGGAACACTTTCCCTATTCCCTTCTCACAGAGCCAAGCGGAGATTTTGATATTGCTAATTCTAAGGATATCTGATCCTTGCACTCTTCTCTTAAGTGTAATGTTCAAAACAACCAATGTTTTAAAAACTAAGCTAATATCAGTTTGATTTAATTTTATTAGGGAATTATTTGGGGTTTTTATAGTTAGAATAGGCACACAACTTTTCAACTGTCTGATGAGAATATTTGTGCTCCTATACTGGTTTTGACCCTTAGTGTTAGGCACCAAATCTCGTCAGGTACCACTGCCTTGGGTTTTTTAGGCAGCGTAATCCTTGGGCGTTTGGTAAACCAAACAATTGGTATTAGGTACACAAAACTGATTGTTTTTACTGATGACAATTCCACTCTTCCTCTGGCATTCAAACGTTTGGGTAGTTTCTGACAACTCCAATCCATTCCACTCTGAACAATTTCCTATAATTTGAATATTAGAATTATCCCAATATCAAATTATTGCTCAAATATTATCGGGGAAGATTCACAACAAAATTATCATCTGTTGGTGGCCTCAAATATCATTGGGGATGATGCCCAACAATAATTCATAGTTGGCAACTTATAATATCATTGGGGATTCCACCCAGCAGTATTCTCATCAGTCAGCCACTATTGCTGACCCTCTACAATTATAACCTAATCATCAAATCTCATTCGGGTCAAAGGGTTGGACTATGTGGTCATCTGCAATTCTGACATATGGCTACTGGTAAAATGCCGTTTAAACTGCTATAAAGAAGAAAGGCAGCTATGCTACCAATCTTATACGCAGCATTATAACCTACCATGAAAGTAAGTCCCTATCAATACCTGAATTGATTAACTAATATTATATTTGTATTATAATCTCAAGTGTTTGAAACTACATAGAAAAAGTGAATACAAGAAAATAAATTAGATGAACAGAACCAACTGATGCTTATAGCATATTTAATTGCCAATAGAGTAGCTTATTGCAATATTCATAGATTCAGCTAAAAAATTAAATTTGATGCCTTTTGGTCTGATCCCTTCAAATTAATAACCAAGATAGCAATAGATGTCTATTTGATCAAAAATATTTTGGATAATCACATCACAAATAGAGTTTATAGTAAATATTTAAACTGTTAAAATTGAAAAGAAAAAAGAGAGAAAAGATGAAAAACCCTATTTTGTATAGTATATAGTTTAAATATTATTATAATATTTTATAATAAATTTAGACAGATGATTATATTTTGTTTTCCTTAGTGCCATCATTTTTGGGATATTTCCCATCTATGAAATCTTTAGAGGAGGGAGATGAACTACTGAAGTAGTAACAGATTATCAAGATAATTAGAAGTTTGGATACTTTCAAAAAACTATGTTTTTGGAAATAAAAGAAGTTATGAAGAGAAGTAAATACCAAAGGAATAAGAAAATGTGAATATCTGGACCCCATGTTGTCACTTAATCTGGTCAAGCTGGGGGATGTGTTAGGATTTTCTTATAACCATATTATCCAGTTATCAGTCTATTCAGCATTGTACTATTATGGATGGCTTACCTCAATGGATATTAGAGTTATTAATATTTGATAACTATTGATTGGATCTATTACCCAATAAATTATTAGAGGGTTATTAACAGGGATTGATCCTGGTAGTAACTTATTAATAGTATATTGGGGTTGATCCCCAATAATGTTAAGTAATTTAGTTGATTAACAATTGATTATTCTATATGAATCAATTAGGTCAAATCACTGATTGATAAGGGTAGTTGGGTTTACTGAAGCATTAATAGTGCTTGTTATGTCAGTAAATAGTAGACTAATAAGGGGAAATAGCCTACCATAAATGGGTAATTGTCCCATTATCTGAGTATAAAATTAATCTGCAGTAGCTAATATACTGAGATTGGTTAAAGATAAAGGAATATATTAATTTGGGAACTAATTTAGGAAAAATTATAATCTAGTTGATAAGGATCATTGATTAGGTAGATGGACAACTGAAGAAGTTAATCTATCATTGGTATAATTCTTTAGGGTAAGATTATTGGTGGCAAGTGTTATAATTAACAAGGTACCAACTGAATGGTTATGTGCCATCTTCCCTATATAAACCCCCTTGGATAATTAAATTAAAGCAGATTATAGATAGTTTTTTAAATTATTTATATATTTATCTTTATCAAAGGAGCCTGGAGGATCAATTAACCTAATCTATTTTCTCAATAATTCAGTAATAAAATAATTGAGTGGGGTTGGAAACGCTTATAGAGAAGAATTGACTGAATGATTATCTACCTACAATTGGCAAACTCCTTTATCCTTGTGCTAGAGTCAGTACCTGTGCAGTAAATCAGAAAGCTTACAGAAGTTTATGAATAGTTATATTAGATTAGAGTATACCCAGAAATATGATAAAAGTGATAACTTCACCTTGTTAATTGTTTAGCCATTTTTATGTTGCTAATTTTATGTTACTAAAACTTTAGAAAAGGAATAAGGAATGATTATGACTTTAAATGAAACCTCATTTTAGATCTTACACTACACTAAAAATGACAATTAGATATCATCTCTTTGGTTTATCTTGGTTAACAAACTATGCAATTTATAACATCGATGAATCCCCCCTTGGGTTGGGACCATCTAGTACTAAAAAAAACTATGCAATTTATAGATGATATGGATGATATTATTAATTTTTATTGGACTATTGTTAAGATACACAAGCTCTTATGTTCTTATTATGTTTGGACTACTCGTTTTTACAAATGCAGCCTAGTTATCTGCAAAAATTGCTCTAGGTTTCTATCTATACAAAGATAAAAAATATTGGCTTTAGATGGTATAAATTTTGATAACTTCATACTGAACAAGGCATTATAATGATTTCAGCTATTCAAATATGTAAAAAACTCTGCTTTTACCAGTTAAGCATTTTGCCTATATCTTTTTAAAATTCAGTATCATACTAGAAATTAAAATTAATACAGTTTTGCTATCTATAATTGATACGCCACTAATTTTATTTAATTAGAATGTTTAAATAAATGGGTTATAAAGAATCAGAACTTAATAGCTCAATTTGAACACCTAAACTTGTGTAAAAAGGATCACTTTATAAATTGTCTAAATTTTATAAAGGGTAAGTTAATCACTGCAACTATTAAAATTATAGCACTTTAGTTCTAATACCTTTTGTTAACTAATCGGTTTATGCAAAAAAGTAGATTAAACAAGTTATTGCTTTTGCTTATATTTAAAATTATGACTATACCTATTAATACAGAAATATGCCACTTGTGCTCAAGAAAAAAAGGCTGACCTAATATTACTAATATTTAATAGTTAATTTAAGCTTAAGTAGTATGATTAAGCACGATAAACTTTGCTTTAATTAACCCTCGTTAGATCCTAAACTTTCTTAAACTAATAGATTATGTGTTTGGATAACCTGGGCTTAGAGGAGGGTATCCCTGTTGAGTATATCCTTGTTGGGGGAAATAGCCTTGCTGAGGTGAGTATTCCTGTTGAGGAGGATAACTTTGCTGCGGAGGATAACCTTGTTGAGGATACCCTTGCTGGGGTGGGTAAGTTTGCTGGGGAGGATACCCTTGCTGGGATGGGTCATTTTGTTGAGGAGGATACCCCAGTTGGGGTGGGTACAATTGAGATGTTGGAGAAGCGGCATAATTTGGACTGATTGGTTGTGGTGGATATCCCTGTTGGGAAGGATATATAGGGGAGTTTCCTTGAGGAGGGTATGAGGAGGGATAGCCCTGACTGCTGGAGTAACCAGGAGAACACTGTTGAGCTAAACCGCTTTGATAGCTGGAGTCCCCCAGAACTGCACCTTGAGCAGCAGATGATGACTGAAATTGAATAATGAGATTTATTTCACCCTGGTATTTATGATCCTTTGTAAGAGGGTACCAACACTCAACTAGTTTAAACATACGTACAGAATCAAGGGGTACGTTGACCATCCCAATAAGATCATTAGCTGTTATTTTATCATGATCCATGCATTCAATATGTAAAAAGGCCTTTTCGTCAGGTACTTCGCTAAATTATTAAAAACCTAGCTATAACCCTTACAAATTAAAGGCCAAGTTCCAAGTAGCTTTTGATCCCGCGTTATTTATAACTGGGGTTTTCTCCTTTTTGGATCCAACTTTGATAACAACAAATGGATCATTTTTTCCTGAATATTAAATAGCAGTAAAAAATCAAACTTGGTATTGTTAAATTACCTAAAATGCCATCTTTGTTTTTGAGTTTCCTTGCCTCAACTGAAATTCAAATGTCAGTAAAATAAGAATTATGCATTAAAGGTATCTACTAATAAAATACCCAAGCCATAAAAAACTTGCTACAGGAAAATAAACTGAAATAATTCTAAAAATAAATATAACTTGGGCTTAAGATGTCGACACTAAACCTTTCCGCCACAGACAAAAATATATTCGACTTACCAACAGTTACGCAAAGGGTTCCAATTGTCATAGCTCCGGTAAGTACTAGTAGTATAAATCTCTCTAATGATGGCTAAATTAAGTAATAAAATTTCTAAGACGCAAAATTAGTATCAAATCAAGCGCTCAAGCCCAAGGCAAAAACAAATTGATAGAATTAAATTAATTAAAATATTTAAATAAACTACAAATTCTTTAACAAAATATCCTTTATAATTAAATTTTCTCAGCTCTTAATAAGTAGCATTAACCTCCAAGCAACACATCAAGCCCTAACAATCTTAGAATAAATCATTAGAAAGCTTAAATTGTATATTTTTCTACTTGACTCCAGCAAAACAAACCGTTGCGCCAAAAAAGTTGGCCGGGGTAATCATTACAGTTGTTTTTATGCTCTAGTATAAATGATTAATGACAAATTTACTACCAACACATGTTTTCGTTATATATTTGAGTTGGTGTAGTGACGTAAACACTAAGATGCAATAAAATTTTAAAAATTTAATTCCAGCTAGACACAAACCAACAACAGTAATTTTGTTAACCCATAAAAAATTAATAGTACTGGCTAGTAAAAGTCGCAAGGGTGCTGTGTACCCCTCCCTTTATCATTTAGCAAAAAATTGAGCTGCCTTTAATGAAATTATATGTCGTTTAACTCTAGCAAGGACCAGCTCGCAGTGTTTATGGCGAAAATTTAAGGAACACGATCCAAAAAGCCTAAAGCGACAAATTAAGCAAACTATGAAACCAACTTAAAAAGAGTATTTTTATTCACGTAAATATAGAAGACTTTAACATAAACCCCAAATGGCTAGATATAACTAAAGCGCCAACTTCTACTGACCCAAATTAAAGCTGTCAATAAACAATCTTTGGTCTCTAATATGTTAAATAGAAAAAATGGTTAAAGCATACAATAAAGGTAGTGTAGTCTGTGAAAACCCTAACCCAAAAATCTCAAAAGTGATTTTCAAAAAATAAGAAGAGCTTTCTTTTTTAAGGTGAACTGTGAATAAATCTTTTAAGAAAACCACTAAAACAAAAGTTTATATGCGCGTTGCCAAGCTGTTAGAATAAGCAGGGCAGCAAATTCAGGGCAATCTGTTTCCGCTCAAAAGAAACGTAGTATAAGAAATAAATTCAAACTTGATAAGTAAGGTAATGTTTAAAAAGAAACATGCAATCCTTTCTTTGAAAACGTATTAAAAAGACTAAAATTTAAAACAACTTTGGCTTGATATTAAAAATTCGCACGCCCCGTTGTAATAAGTAAATTGTAAAATTAGATGAATATGAAATTCTCATGATTCGCGAAAAAGAGTTAAACACTAGATAACAGATGAAACATTTTTGCGTGCACCTACCTCCTGTGAATGAAGCAAAAAAAACAGTTTACAAATTTCTTTTAAAAGGCAACCAACTTCTCGACCAAGCATGAAACCAATGACTTCAATACCGCGTATGAAATAAGCTCAAGCCTGATTAATAATCATGGAACACTGTTGATTTATGCGCTATAATTAAAATTTGGCCTTTGTGGCGCGCATTCTTTTTAGAAAGACTACTTACAGAAATCACGTGCAAGTTGCTTTTTAATATACTTTGATATTAAGAAAGAGAAATAGATATATATTTAAATGACGGATTGTTTTTCAGTAAAACTAGCTATCGCTTAATCGTTTTATAACGAGTCTAATCCATGAAAAAGTCCGACGGTCTCATTATGACGATCCGCTTATTTCAGCTCCAACTGCTCGCTTTTGCATTCGCAAATGTAAAAGATTACCTGTTCTTTTCAATTTAATAACTGGAATGAAGTCTATCGGCTTCAATCGTTATTAACCTTATCTTTGGAACTCGGGACCAACCATCAGGCTTGCTCGGCTTGGTCCCGGTCTCACTGGTGCCCCTGGTATTGCACTACCTCCGGGTGACGCCGATTTTTCTCTGGTCCTCTTATTGAATAAAGTCTAAAGGTTACCTAAAACAAGCTCAGATAGAACTCTAGAATTAGTCCATAGTTACTAAAATAGCAAAGCTTATATCTATAGTTATACGTTATTTTATATATTATGAATGTTTTTAGACAATCTCATAGCTAGATTATATCTAAAGTTAGTAGTTTAGCGGTTGTTGCAAGCAAAAGACCAGCTGTATGAACTGTTTTAATTAGAATATAATTATATTAAAAATTTTGGCTACTGAATGTTATAGTATGAAACTAATTATATTGTTATACATTATCATAGTTATTACGCCTATACTGAATTATCTAATGATTTTATTTGGCATGAGCAAATTAGTATACATGAATTTTATTTTCGTAGTTATATTCTTTTATAAAAGGTAAAATATTATTTTCTAAATCCTATTATAGTTATCCAATCTGATTGGCATAGGTATTTATGCTTTTTGTAATAATTGCCTTCATAGCTAAGGCATTTTATAAGCAATAATGCTAAGTGGATAGGTACTTCATTTATATATCAGACATCAGCTCAAATATCTCATGTAAAAAGTTTTCTAGATTTTCAATTAGTAACTACCTCATAAAACTATTCTTTAATAGCTATTGGTCTAATAAGGTAGCCAGACCATTGAACAGAGAGAGTTTTCACTAAAGTGCATGAATTCTTGAAACCAATAAATCTAAAGTTTCTATAAAGGTCTTTATTAACTTATTATTTTTCCTTCCATTATAACTAAATTTCATAAGAAATCATGCAGTCTTTGTTCTTTTCCATGCTGGCATACTTATTTTAGCCATAGAAAAAAGGATATCAATATCTATATAAATTTTTCAATTCACTATACTATCTGAACTTAGTGTAAGAAATTACTAGCATAGTCTAGCCTATTGATACTTATCATTGGGAATATCTATAAGTCAATATTAATGCTTATAAATAGCTACCTTTTAATTGTTTAGGATATACCTTTGTTGATAAGGTATCTGGTCTTCTATAAGTAAATTCATAGAATCCAGACTTAGAAAAAGTTATTATTCTACCCTTAATTCATATAATGGATTTAAATTTAATATTATTTATCTAAATCTAAATATATTTATATGTTAGCCCACTTTAGCCAAGAATATCTATCACCCCAAGAAAATTGTGTTTTCAAGGTAGTACACGATTCAGAAGCTGTGTGAGCTTTTGTATCATACTTTTTAAATTTAAATTTATTTGAGGCATGCTGACCAGGGGATGGACATTGCTGATAAAATGCAATAAACCTACACCACCGGGTGACAAACAAAAGAGACAAAACAAAACAAAAAACCTCTCACCAGGCAGGTAGTGGAGACCACTAGCCCACCATGGCAGAGGGGGAGGGAGGGTCAGGTGGTTCTTCTACAGACTCAGCAAGTTGGGAAAAATCACAGTTGTAGAAGCGGATAAGTGCAGAGAGCCATGGCATTGGGGCATCACATGGTGGGGATGGAGACAGGTGAAATATCAGTTACTTACCTCAAGATCAGCTTGGAAGACAGCCTCCATTAACTCCACCACATGATGCTCCGCTTGGATGCGGGCATCTGGGAGTTGGGCCAAGCTGGCAAGCATTTAGTGGGTAGTTTTAGAGGCTGGGTTGAATTCAGCTAGTCTTGCCACATGCACAACAGCAGTTTCAGCGACATCCAGCAATTTGGAGATTTCCTCCTGTGCCACTTTGGGGAAATCAGGGGGGATGTCAGGTGAACAGCAAGTAAGAATTAGACTTGCCTGCCAGCCTAGATGCCAGAGCACCAAAATAGCAAACCAGAATGCCAGAGGCACTGCTGCTGGTATGATGAATATGGAGCTGGAAGGGAGCTTAATTTTCAACAGATAAAAACTGAATTTTGGGGAGGGTTGTTTTTATTGGAAAATTTAAGGAAGGAGAATTGACCAACAATTTTTTCAGTGTGATGCGACTAATTAGATAGTCATCAATTTGGATGGAAACAAGCTGAGATTGGGTCCTGCAAGTTCAACCTAAGCGGCGAATTATTCAGGAATGGGTGGGTAGTTCCCTAGGAACTGACATTGCAAAAATCAGCACAGGCCAAGTTGCGGTCAGTTTGACCTCAAACATCCAAACCAAAGCTTGGCTACGTTTCCAAGGGTTGACATGACAGCGTTTGGCCCAATGAGCGGTGGGAATCCCCCCAGACCACCCTACATATGGGTGGACCCATTTGGTTGGGAACAGGTTTGGGATGCCCAACCCACCCGTGCTTGGTTGCTGGGCCATTTGTTTGGTCAGTGGCATTGCATCAGGCACAATGCCTGATTTGCTGGAAGGAAGCTTTGAAACCACATCAATAGTGTCTGATGCTATTACCTGCCCATTGGGGGTGATGCCTGATGGATTTGGAAAGGGGGAGATTTTTTTGATCACCATGTTAACTGAATCACAACTGTTGGGTATTCCAGCTGATAGATCAGTATTCATACTTTTTTGACCATTTGAATTCCAAGAATTGGGCTGATTGCCACTTATTTATTTTGCAATCAATTCCATTTCAGCAATCTCAGTGCAGATTCCACTGATTCCTCATAACAGTTCTGCTGAGGAGAGTGTGGGTACCAGAAGTGGGATCTGAAGCGGAAGGGCTGTTACCCAGCGCTCATCCTCCTATGTGAGCAAGATCGCCCTGAGTAATGAGGGGTATGACCATCCTCTTCAGTACCTTCTTACTCAGGAACGGAAAAATAGCCCAATCAACGCCTAGAGGATATTCACTGGGACTTACATTAACCTTTCCTTTTTCCAAGGGAAAGGCCTCACCACTGGGAAACTGTATGAGAGCCACATTCTTGTGCGCCTTGGGTAACTTGATTGCCATTACTGATGCAGGTTTTTAGGAGAAATGGAGAATCTTGGGGTGGGATATATGGAATGCTTCAACCAGGTTTATGCAATTCACGCAATTGCGCGCCCTGCCCCAACTGTTTTCATAGGCCAGATACCCTTTCCAGGCCACGAGATATTGGATGGAACGTCACAATTTCTAGGATGCCAGGATAGCCTCTTCCTCAGCCTCTTCCTCATTTTTGATGATGATCAGTTCCAGTTCCATGGAAATTGAACCTTTGAAGGGTGACAGCTGGGAAACTACTGGGCTTTGGGGAGCAAACTCATTGCAAGTTGAGATGTCAGACCCTACTGACATGGGCAAGATAGCCATGGCAACTATGGGGTATGGGTTTGGAGTTTTGAGTGGGATGGTATTAATGTGGGCAGGGATAATCTTCTTTATGACCTGATTCAGTTGGAAAGAAGGGACCATTGCTGCGCCAATATCTACAAGAAAGGCGGAAATGGTAGATTAATGGTTGGTTGATTATGTTAGGTGAACAGCAAGTAAGAATTAGACTGGCCTGCCAGCCCAGATGCCAGAGCACCCAAATGGCAAACCAGAATGCCAGAGGCACTGCTGCTGGTATGACAAATATGGAGCTGGAAGGGAGCTTAATTTTCAACAGATAAAAACTGAATTTTGGGGAGGGTTGTTTTTATTGGAAAATTTAAGGAAGGAGAATTGACCAACAATTTTTTCAGTGTGATGCGACTAATTAAATAGTCATCAATTTGGATGGAAACAAGCTGAGATTGGGTCCTGCAAGTTCAACCTAAGCGGCGAATTATTCAGGAATGGGTGGGTTAGTTCCCTGGGAACTGACATTGCAAAATTTGGTGGCAGGCTGAGTTGCAGTCAGTTCGACCTTGAACGTCCAAACCAAAGCTCAACTATGTTTCTGATGGTTGATGTAACAGCATTTAGCCTGACAAGTGGCAGGAATCCCCCAAGGCCACCCCACATATGGGTGGACCCATTTGGTTGGGAATGGGTTCAGGACGCCCAACCCGCCCATGCTCAGTCACTGGGCCATTTGTTTGGTCAGTGGCATTGCATCAGGTGCAACGCCCGATTTGCCAGCAGAAAGCTTCAAAACCTTGTTAATGGTGTCCGATGCTACAACCTGCCCATCGGGGGTGATGCCTGATGGATTTGGGAAGGGGGAGATTTTTTCAATCATCATGTTAACCAAATTGCAACTGTTGGGCATTCCAGCCAATAGATTGGTCTTCATACTTTTTTGACCATTTGAATTCCAAGAATTGGGCTGATTGCCACTTATTTAGTTGCAATCAATTCCATTTCAGCAATCTCAGTGCAGATTCCACTGATTCATAATAACATTTCTGCCAAGGAGAGTGTGGGTACTGGAAGCGGGATCTGAAGTGGAAGGGCTGTTACCCAGCACTCGTTTACCATGTGAGCGAGATTGCCCTGAGTAACAAGGGGTATGACCATCCTCTTTGGTACCTTCTTGCTTGGGAATGGAAAAATGGCCCGATCAACGCCCAGAGGACGTTCACTGGGACTTACAGGGGAAGTTGATTGTGCTCAGCCCTTTATTGAACTGAGCCATTGATTGGGCCACTGCTCTGCAGAGCTGGCTGCAAAGGGGTGAGGCCGCCACTGCGATGGCAAGCTGGTGGTCACTTTGGTAGTGGGCAGCATTGGGTTTAGGAGTGTATCGTTTGGGGGAGAGGGATTTATCAAAATCTGAATTGTAAAATTCATCCCAATCATAATTGATTGGGCTTTCTTCACCAGTTTTAGCATCCTTACTCATAAGAATTCCACCTGTCCCATCAACCTCATCCAATAGCTCCCAAGGATTCTGGTTTATGTGGATGGTGGATGAAGAATTTGGGAGGGTAGGATTTGATAGGGGCGCTTGGGTGCAAATGGTGGTCCAAGCCTGACTCTGATTGGGCAGTTGGTGCCCAGGGTGGGGATTGTGGCTGGAGGATTCGGAGGGGGCTGGCTTCCCACATTGGGTCAACATGTGAGAATGTTGGTCAGGAGGGGGTAACAAAATGCCCCATTCAGATGATGCCAAAATGGGTTCATAAATTGAACTGAGGGAATCGGCATGGGGGCATGACAGTTTAGTGTGGTCAAGAGCAAAACAAATGGGGCAAATCAGTTGACCACAATTGACATGAGCCCAAAAGAAATGCTCAGGTGCTGCAGCAATGCGAGCACATGGGGGGATTTGTTGTGTGATGGTAGGGTGGTGGAGAATAATAGTGGCAGTGGCGCGAGGGCCCACAAGGCGCTCCGCGCCAGAAGGAATGGCAAAGACCAGGTTGGGCTGAGTGCTATAAGACAAAATCCCAGTCATCAACTTGTCATAAAGAATTATGGGCAGGAGATGCAAAGGGAGGTTGGCAAATGACACCACTAGAGTGGTGTCATCAGGGAGACAAGTTTGGGTGGTGGGGATGGGGGTATTTTTATAAATGAGTGGAGTCAATGCCGCCGCTGCAGCATCTGCTTCTGTTGGGAAGCCTATGTAAAAATAGCCCTTATAAGGGCGGAAATCAATGAAGCCAGCCAGTGTAAAGGCAGCGGTGGCGAGTTCAATAATTGCCTTGTTGGCATATGGGAATAAACGCCCATAGTCAACATGGAGGCAATAATGGATGGTGGATTTGGGAGGGAAAGAGGATGGGGGTGAGTTGGGTGGATGCGCGCAAGGTGAAGCGCTAAGTCCTCGTGGGAGGACAAATCAGCCAGTAGAGTTTGGCAAACTATTTGAGCCCATCTGACTTCATTTCCCTGCCGGGTGGAATATGCTGGGAGGTGGATCACCACTGCCTCACACTGGAGCAGCAGGCGGCGGATCCACTGACATCAAATGGGAAAAGGTCATGGCCAGGTGGCGGTGGATAAAATTAAACTTTTATATAAATTCACTCAAAAGTGAGTTTGAGCAGAAAGAAAAGCCTAGGTGCATCATGTATCATACTTTTTAGTGTGATAAAACTCTAAAAAAGTTCTGATTACTATTATTTTCATGCAGTTTATAAACTTATTTATTTATAGTAAGTTTTTAGTTAATTTCTTGGTCTAAAATACCATGCATAGCTTTTTATGAGGAAGTGACAGTAATGTAACAAATAATTTATTTAGTATCATCTATAAATAAAATTCAGAAATAACTTACACAGCTGATACAGCTAATACTGATTTGCACTGTACAACTTTTTTTAACTTCATGTAATCAAAAGGCTCTTTTATGAACATTGATGAATCCCCCCCTTGGGTTGGGACCATCTAGTACTAAAAAAAGGCTCTTTTATGTAGTTTTGCTTTTACTATTAATAATTTAGCTATATAACCTTTTTGTAAAGTAAGAGTAATAAATTTTAGCTCTTATGCATTTTGAAAGTAATATATCTGAATAAGCAAATATACAAAGCATGCCGATGATTAAGTAATTTTTAAAAGTTAAAAATTATGAGATAAATGTGATGACTTTTTAGTTAAAACACTCATTAGTATAAAATCTTCTTAAATCAATGTAAGAGAATGACTTTTATATACTTTTTTTAGATGAGCTAATTTATAAGGAATACTAATTTACATAGAATTATGTATACATGTAAATATAAATTTTATAAAAGACCTAATAGTAGCATATGTATATATTATTAGAAAATCAAATGATATATTATATTTATAGCCTAATTTAGACTTTATTGACTTAACAATGAGCATAATCAAATATTGCTAGTGATTAAACAGATCAATTGCCGTTGCACCATGGATACCTATATTACTATAACAAGTTAACTTAGATGACTTGCTCAACCTGTTGGAATCCTGGCAAGTTTGGAGCTCGTTGGTGCTGGTTAAGCTCAAGAGTTCATATATACTGAAGGTGTTGAAGTATTAGAACTCCTGACTGCTATATTACAACATTGGGGTAACTTTTAAAACTCATAGTGAATATAAATTTTAACTCAAAAATAGGAGTAATAATATCACTTGTGTTTAATAAAACATGAGATACTTTATTAGTTAACACCACTATTATTTAAGATACTAGGGGGCTAATAGTGAGATGCAAGGGAAATCATGATAGGTGGAGTTACCTGGATTTTACTAAATGACAAATTGAGCATATCAGAATGCTCAAAAACACTTTTTATTGCAATATGACTTGATTTTAGATTATTGGGTCCAAAGAGGGAATGACATATCCGTTATGTAGCATTTTAACATGAATCAGCCATCTTTAAATTATTTTCACCTCAGCCAGTTTCCAGAGGTCCTAGTGACTGATTGGCCAGTAAATATTTATCTCTTGAAACCCCCACTCAAGTCTATAAAAGGAGGTAGTATTTCTTTAAGCGTCAGCACTAAATTTGAGTTAGTGCTTAGCAAACCTCATAGGGAATTGGCCTATTCTGTCGGGGCTAAGGGAAGCTGAACTAGAAACAGGCCAGCTATTGACTGAAGGTTAGAAGTAGAAAATTACTCCAATCAGATCTATTCCGCTAATAGTTTGGTGGAAGATTATGATAAAATCGGACTTATTATTCCCTGAGGCATCCTTACCAACTAGTTAAAAATCCAATTGTATAATATCACTCCCTTCAAGAAGTGTGGGGGAGGATAAGGGCATAAACATTGACCATGTACCCAGTTATAGTAACTCCAGAGGAGAGAGATTTGATGGAATTTTAATCACCCCTCTTGTAGTGACAATAAAAGGTCCTTCCCAAATGGATTCAAACTTCTTGATTCTGTGGGTTGATGTGATTAAAATAATATAAAGCCAAGTCAGAGAGTTGGAAAAAGGGTAAAGGCGGTCTGAGCTCATTAGCTGCTTGGCCTTCATTTTGTGATAGTTTTAGACAGACTAGTCATAGCATCAGCCTGTAACTGTATAATGTGTTGGGCCAACCTCTTCATAGCCTTATCAGTATCCTCAGTCCTAGAAGAGAAGGCATCTTTTTCTGGAGCTAGATAGGATGAGCTAGGGCCTCCTCATGGCAAAAAAGGGAATGACCATGGAAACATGGGTAAGTAGCTAACACCAGAACCTAGAGAGGCACACTGGTCAGGTCCTAAAGTGGCCTGAAATGAGTGTAAGATGGTAGTGATGACTGTACCAACCTGTTCTCATGGGCGTCTATCACTCCCTGGGGGAGAATATGGGCAGAAAGGGGGGAGTACAAGTTGGGCATGGCACATTTCAAATGGCTTCCCCACAATCTAGGGTTGCACGGGTATGGACCCAGGACAAGGGAGGGGAAATCCTGGTTGGCATAGAGTTTGGTGCACTTGCTTACAATAAATGCTGAGGTTTGCTGAGTTGGCCTAGAGCCCAGCTAGCTACCAGTTTAGTCGGCATGAGCCAGCTGGTGGCAAAAGTAATCGTTTAAGAGAATTACATTTGATTAAATGACTTTAAGGCTTCCTGGATGAAAAGGGGCTGGAGATCAAAACTTCACTAAAAAAGCAGGTGATAAAGGGGAGGTCTTCGGCTTCTCCCCCTTCAGGGGTCTTAAACCTGGGGGTCATTAGGTCTTTTATCCTGCAAGGGAGATGAGAGGTATATCGCCTGTTCTGTCTGGGAAAGCGGTCTGCCCAGTACTTAAACAGGGTGGGCATATGCCAGTTTTAGGATAGTGTAAGATATACCCAAATTGCAGCTGGGCCCACATTAGGTGGTGCTTAGATTCGTGAAGCCCTAGTGCAGTGGGGGCAGTACCCCAGGCCTTCATCCTATAAAGTTTCCTACACTAGGAGTACTTTGGGGCTTTTAAAACTCAAAGACATCTTTGGCTAAGAGCGAGGGTACCCCAGGTTCTTGTCCATACAACACGCGGAAAGGAGACATTTTGAGGATCCAATAGCTGATTCAGTAGTACATAATAACACTAGGCAGAAACTGATCACAGTGTAGAGGATCTGAAGTGGTCGTTTTCTCTAATATAGATACCAGGAATCCAATTCTCTTTATATGGTACCATTTGTAGAAGGGTTATATGGTGACAAGAAAAGCTGTTGGGCTCCCTGGAAGTAGCCAAGATCTTTGCCAATCTGGAGGTTAAATTCCTCCCATTGTCACAGAGTAATACTTGGGGAAACAGTGGCGAGTGAAAATATTCTGATGGAGGAAGGTGGCGGTAGCTTTGGAAGTCTGGTCTTGGAAAGCTACATCTTCAATCCATTTGGTGAAGTGATCAATTCCTATAAGAATGTAGCAATTCCCGCTGGTAATCTGAGTTAGTAGAACTACCACATCTAAGCTTATTTTGTGGAATGGTTGTTGAGGCGTCGTGAGTTGGTATTGATATTTATTCTTAAAGTGGGATTGCTTTTTACAGGTTAAGCAGGCATCCAGGATTTCAGCAATGGCTTCCATGATGCCCTCCCAATAGTACCAATCTCTAACCCACTCATAGATTTTCAGTACTCCACCATGCCCAAGGGTAGAGTGGTCGTCCAGGGTAGCAGGTACTCGCTCTGAAGGTCGGAGACAGGGCAGCCAGTTTACCCCTACCTTCTTGTATAACTTCACGCTCTCCACATTAGTGTTGCAGGAATTTTATGTGAGAATTTTTTAGACAGGTTAATCATCATTGTCCCACACATCAGGGGCCATAAAGAGGTCACGTAATCTCTCCGCTTCACTGTTATCTAAGCAAAGGATAGGAAGTTGAATCAACCCATCAACATTTATATGGTGGGTCCCAGTTTGGTGTTCATTTTCATGTCGTAAAGTTAAGGCTTTAAGGCCTAACAAGCTAACCGTTTAGTGGAGTACTTTATGTCTGTAACCATTTTAAAGAGGCATGGTCAGTAACCATGGTAAAGATAGTCCCATATAAGAAAGGGCGGTAATATTTTACAGATAATAAGACAGCAAGGCGTTCCTTCTCTGAGACTGTGAAGTGACTTATACTTCAAAAGCATCTTGCAGAAATATGACACTGGATGGTCCATGCCGTTTACATCCAATTGATACAAAATAGCTCCAAAGGCGTAATAAGTGGCATTGGTAAACAAAATAAAAGGTTTACCATAGTCAGGGTGGCGTAGGATAGGGCATTTCTGTAGCAGCTGCTTCAGCATCTCAAAGCAAATGCTTGTTCAGACAATATAAAGGGATGTTCTCCGTCAGTAGGCGGATGAGGGGCTCACTAAGCTAGGCGAGCTTGGGGATGAATTAATGATAATAGCACATCATGTCCAGAAACACCCGGATATCCCAAAGGTTTTGGGGTACATGAATTTTAAAAATAGCTTCTATCTTATCTTGTAAGGCTGAATTCTTTATTGTAAGATAGCATGCCCAAAAAATCCAAAAGTTTCTGGAAGAAAGTGCACTTCAAGGGTTTCAACTTGATTTTGGATACACGAAGGTGATGAAACACTTCTTTTAGATGAACAAGATGCTCGTTGAAGGTTTTAGAAAAAAAAAGCTATGTCATTAAGGTAGACTATCACACAACTCAGCTTAAGATCCTGCATGATGTGATCCATTGCTTGTTATAATGATAAAGGAGCGTTGCACAACTCTTGAGGTAGGCGAGTGGGCTGAAATAAGCCTTCACTGCAAATGAGGGCACATTTCTCCTGGTCACAGGGAGAAAGGTTCATTTGCCATTATCTTCTGTCCAAATCCATATCAGAAAAGAATCTTTAGCCAGAGAGTTTTTCAAGGGCATTATCAATGCAGGAAAGGGTAACTATCTTTCTTGGTGAGATTGTTTAATTTTATTATTACATAACTACTCGATAGCCTCTGTTTTCCTTCTTAATGAGCAAGAGATTGGACGTCCAAGGGCTTTGAGTTGTTATGAGTAAACCAGCATCTAACAGCTGTTTAAGCTCTATCACATTTTCTGTTCTTCGACTTTTGACTTTCATAGGGTTTAGATCGGATAGGACTGGCATCACCAACATCAATGGTGTGTCTCCAATCCTTCATGTGGCCGTAATCATTGTCAGATTTGTAAAATATCACTATGGTATCTAATAAGGAATAAACTTTTTTAAGATCATCTGAGGTTAGATCCTCAGAGATATGAACGTTAGGAAAAGCACATACCTTTTGGTCAGTGGGAATCCCATATCTAACTTAGACTCAATAAAAGAACCCTGTCAATATCCTCAAGGGGGATCAGCAGACCTTTCCCTATCTTCTGATAATTTTTCTTACTTTGATGTATTTATTGGTAAGTTTACCAAATAGAATATTGATGGGTCGCTAGTAGGTGGGGTTTAGTATGCCAGGCAATACTCAAGGTTCAAAAAAACTTACTCCATCAATTCTAGTTATGGGTATTGGGAAGTTGATATAACTGGATGATATGCTACCCATATCAGCGGATTGGAGAGGGAATTGGGACAAGTCTCGTGACTAACAAAAAAGAAGTTTATAAATAATAATCGTTTGAAATGTCAACCAATTGGTGAGAACAGGAGATTACACAGAGACCAGGATAAATGAGAGTTTCGAATCAAATGGGAGAAATGAATAGAAGACACTAAGCCGAGGATGCATCTTGCTTTGGGAATCGAGATTTAAAGAGTTACAGAGTGAATTGATGGGGGTTCGTTTTTTGGAAACAAGGTTGTTGCAGAAGGGTCTGCATATTAGTACAATAATAAAGGTTGAGATAAGGGG